>OY365806.1:27546814-27561814 GCA_959347315.1 Bimastos eiseni | reverse complement strand
GCAAGGAAATCGAGCTAATTTTACCTACAAAGTCCGGAGAGTTTCATCGTTGCTTTTTCGGTTGAGTAGAATAATTCACACATCAGTAGTCTGATCTGACACTAGTTGCTATGGCATCAACAGTGACGTGAGTCATCGAACGGAATCCGCTGGTAGTTGAGACAAAAGACCCTGCCAACGTGCCCACATGGAGATGCCCATACGCGAACCATGGTCCATCGACATCCGTTCCGTGGAAACTAGTTGTCGGAGATCGTCCTTCCGTTCGGCTTGCGTTGTCGTCGCTCGTTGTCCTTCCGTCTCTAAGGTTGACAAGTGACAGACGCCATCTGGCGAATGCGCACCAATCGCATAAGACGCAGCGTTGATGCCCGTTGGGGAACCATTCGATGAGTTGGTGATCCACGAGGTCACCCAATTCCTCGGAGGTTCATATCTTCGGCAGATTGTAGTTGTGTTGGGTTGTAGGACCTGTGCCAGTTGCGCGATGTAGTTCACGGCTAATCTTAGTGTCTCTACTTTTGTCAGCTGCGTCTTCCTCCTCGTCGGCTCAGCTGCATGAGCAGGAGGAGGAGGAGGAGGAGGAGAAGGTGGAAGAAGAGGAGGAGGAGGTGGAAGAGGGAGGATGGAGCGAAGTGAGTTGAGTGCGTCGTTGAGTCGATACATTCGGATGCGTTCTCTGTCGTTGGCTCTCAGACGCCGCAGCCGACGACAGCATCGCTTCTGGCGCATCATCTCCACCTCATCATCTCTTCCTCCTCCACCACCGTCA
Organism: Bimastos eiseni; assembly: GCA_959347315.1. Classification (NCBI taxonomy): domain Eukaryota; kingdom Metazoa; phylum Annelida; class Clitellata; order Crassiclitellata; family Lumbricidae; genus Bimastos; species Bimastos eiseni. The sequence goes on along the minus strand of OY365806.1, from coordinate 27,561,042 downwards.
TTCCTAGGGACGAAGGCCTTCCTCCGTTTCCACTTCTGACCTTCAGAGAACGACGAATGACCGACGACGACGAAGGGCTCAGAGGAGCTGACGTCGACCAATGTCTTCTGGTCTGATGTGAATTCTTCACTTCTCAGCGTCAGTCGTTGATCGACGAAGGAGAACGTTGGCTCCATCTGACGGTCTTCCGTCGTCATGACTGATGACATAGGAAAGACCTTCGACCTCTGACCTTTGCACATGCAATCCATTCCGATCAACTGGACATAAGATGATGCTACTGCGGATGAATAGCCACGTCGATATCAACCCTCTTATACCATACCCTACTACAATCGGCGCTGGATCTTTTCCTGTATCGGAGCAGAGGAGGGGGAACAAGTATCTCGATCCAAGAACGAACACGTTTCCACCAATAGTCACGTGACTCACGTCTCATTGCTTGAGCGATTGATGCGTGCACTGACCCGTGACGGATCGCGTGCTGTACACGTATTTTATGGAATCTTAATTAAGGCAGCATAACAAGAGGAGGAGAGAAGAAGATGTAGACCTAATTATTGCGGTCTTGAGAAGCCAATTTCAAAGATCACCAGAAGTAAGGTGAAGAGCATATACCATAGAGAGTAGCTGGTGCGTTAAATTGGTAAACGATCCGTGCCAACGTTATTTATGCCGTTGGCCTCGGAAGCTGCGAATCATTGGACGCTTACTGCTCTTCAAAGCCGAAGCCACCGTTGTCATTATCGAAATGTCTTAGCTTTGTCTCTAGCCACCGTCATTACTAACAGGATCTTCTGAAGTGATCGATTGACGGCTTCTTGTAATATATTGTTCTACCAGGATGTCTGCTAGCGCACAACAAGCGCTAATTGACAACTCAAATGAGACAACCACACGTGTTCAACCCTTTGCAGAGCCGTTCGGTAGGCTGTGTACACAGGTCTACGATTGGATGATTCAGCAGACGATTAGTCTGGTCATTCTTCTAATAACGGCAAATGCAAGATAAACTTTCCATCGACAAAGGAATCAGGGATCGTCTTAGATGTGTCTATGGAACTATTGACTATGCCGCTGCAATGGCAGCAATGCATATAGGTTTGTTGTGTCTGGATGAATCTTTCCATGTATGTAATTCCTGTTGCAGCTCTTCCTTAAGCGTCGTAGGCTATCCATAGATCGAGGAGGCGTCACTGTTTGCACTTTGACAGTGCCGGTCCCAAGCCTGAACGAAGGAGGTGGGCAGCGCAAATGACTTGTGTTATCACACAGTGCCAGCAAACTGAAATTACTGCTTACTGCTTTTCCAATTGACAACTGACAGTGCAATGCATTAACTACGATTACTGCGTGCCATAGAAGTGTAAGAGGCAAGTGAAAATTCTGATTTCTGCTTCGTTGACTGCGAATCGTTGTCTTCCAGTCAATTTATTTTCACACATTTAGGCCTATAGGCATATGTTCTAACAATTCAGGCAGTCTAATAATTACATGCCCGTATAACCTATAGGTCTATATGTCAGCCACTTTGATTTAACTGGCTGGTGACTTTGATGTGACCTTAGTTATAGTCAGTGGTTATAGTGGTTTGGGTGAGCAATGGAAACTCAATAAAGTTCGAGTTGATTCGATAGGAGCAGAGCCGTATGAACTCATGGCGATGCCCCTAGGCTCAAGGCTTCTTTGGGCCCATTGAGGATTGATATTTCTAACGCCCTTTCCAGTTCTACCAACGAATTTGACGCTCTCACTTCGTGTAATTTATTAAAATAATATTTAAAATACATTAATAAATGTGGTCAAAAAACCAATATCATCTTGCCAGACAATCACATTATGTGCTTCCAGCATCTTCTGAAATGCAGCTAACTAGTAATCGATGATCATGGGAGAAACGCCGTAACCGTAAAATTCTCCTTCCCAGAAAAAGCAGTCTTTTCAGAATTTCCACCATTTCTCCTGAGCTTCACACTAGGCCTACTTTATTTCTCCTTTCTACACCAGCTCATTTTCAAGATCAATTTTTGATCTTCCCTTTCTCTTGAAAGTCCTCAAAAGTATTTCTTAAACTGGTGATGTAATAATTATTCACAGCTTCGTTCAGATCCTCACTTTGTACTCTGCAGCTTTATTCTTGTCTGGTGAAATATTTCCGTGACGACAGACCAGAGCACCAGTAAGATGAAATTATCCAAGGTATTGAATTTGAATAAATACCCTTTGCCTCTGGTCGTGCTTTGGCTGTTTCATCCAGGTTTTCTGTAGATTGCTCTAAAACCATCCTTTTGGATATTCACAGTTGATTTCCTTTGAAGCATCAGCTAGAGTAGGCAAACCATCTATTCTATAGTGGCACTCAGGCGTTTGACAACAGGCAGGCCACCAAGAGCATTGACTAAAAGTTCCCACCGATTAGTTTATGCTGAAAAGCAGTAGGCCTAGACGTTCTCTGCTAATTCAAAGAATTATGAAGCAGCGGAAATGTTGTCCACAGTAGAATGGTCAACCATGCCAGGTTGAGCGAATGTGCAAACCAAGGAATGTAGTTGGCAAGAGGATTCTTTCCCTGAATTCTTGTTTGCAATCCCGAGTATTTGCCACAAATATTTGACGCATTTTCATATGCTTCGAATCAACAGTCACTTAACTTAATCTGGTGCTTTTTTGTGGGCCTAATAAGTGAAAATACTGTGTTCGCGGGCTCCGCAGAACCGTGACCTTCACCTCAATAAAGTGTACAAACCTTCGTCGTCTATCTAAAGCGTCTGTAGACAGACGACGAAGATCGTGCATAAATTGCCGCCAAGAAAACAAAAGAACTGGATATAAAACTATCTACAGGCCTATACATAGTTTTATATCCAGTTCTTTTCACAGTATTTTCACTTATTAGGCCTACAAAAAAGCACCAGATTAAGTTAACGTTCGGTTGCATTTGAATATCCGCCGAAATGATGATATGAATCTGATTGGCGTCCAGCAACTTATGCTACGAGTAAAATATCTAAACACAGCTGTAGTTTGTAAACTGGTAATGCCGCATGGGCCCCCTGACTCTGGTGGGCCCCTAGGTTTCAGCCTATTCAGCCTTATGGATAATACGGCCCTGGAGAGGAGACAGGACCAGCAATGTCTACAGTCTACTCTTAACCAGGCCTTATGCAAATTTAAGAATTGTATTCTTCGATGAAACCGCATTTCACATATTAAAAGTGTAAAAAAGAACAAATTCAAAAATTAAAAAAAATTAAAATAATTTACATTGATCTTATAGCATGTATCATCATTCTTTCCCTAAAAATAAATATGAATCTTACAGACTTTTTGAATAAATGGATATACATGTATACAGCCTAATGTCTATAATGTGTCGAGTTCAAACTCAAAGAGCAAGGGTTCTGATTTCACATACAGTTAGACCTATATTGAGCTAGTCAAATAGCTGTAGCTATATGGGCTAACAAAAGAGAATATTTTAAAGAAATTCCATTCAGTCTATGATGTTGTCTACACACGAAAAACTCAATAGACAGCTGTAACCTGAGTGATGTGCAGAATTAATATATTCATTTTACTGAACCCCCTTTCACACTCGCCGTGCTTAGCCTACTGGTTAAGGTGTTTATTCGATTCAGCAACTCTTGGAAATGATCAGAAATCCTGCCACCTCTACTATCTTAATAATCTCGATAATCTTGCTCCACAGCAGTATATTGATGTACACGTAGGAACTTGCCACTTAAAAGGACAAGTTATCTGTCACCCCTCAGGGTCGAAATCATTTGGCCAAGCATTGGGATCAAGAAATCTGACACTAGAACTACACAGATCCTTCTCCGAATCTGCCAACAGTTTATTTGTCGTGCCGTCTACCAATGCTTGGTAAAACTGGCCTCGATAAATTTCCCTCTTTCCCACTGCAAGTAACAAACGATATACCCTTGAAAGCTCGTGCATCTGCAGCCTGGCCAGCTTAAGCATAGTACTGTGCACTCAGCCATTTCTAGCTATAATGACTTATAAAGCCTAACAGACCTAAACCTTAAAACCAGGTTGGTGCACCCTTGATCTTTTATCGTTTTCGTCTCACTTTGCAAATAGTTCGATCGAATGGTTTTCATCTTGCAACGTCTGAAACCCGTGTAACACTGACTATAATTCTCGTACCTTGATTTGGAATTCTCTTTCGTCCTGTATCTGGACCCAACGATATGCAATTAATCTGAATGGGCTTCTATTGTTGATCTTATTGCAGCAGTGACGCTGAAACTGTCGTTAGCTGAATGACAAAAGCCTACGACGCTATTGTTCCAATATGTTTTAATGCAAAATAATGAAAACCCTTTCAGCAAAATCACATGAGTCAATCAATAACACATAAGTTATGCACGCATCCATCACTTAACAACGATCGACCAGACCACCTGTTCATCTGCTCAGAAGAGATTCCGATTCCGATATGTCTTAAGCGCCGTCGTTGTCAGTGCCGTCTTGTGGTGCATCGGTGGTGTCTGGCACTGCAGCCGGAAACCTGTCTCCATGTCCTTCGTCATCTCTACCGGACGTTGACGATTTCTCGGCAACACGAGAGGATTCGTTATCTAGTGCTGCGGCCGAGAGCTCTTCAACAGATGGGTCGTCTTTTCTCGAAGAAACCGCGGCATGTAACGGTGGTGCATCAACTGCCATTGATGTTCCTGATGGTGACTCGACAACCACAACGACAGGAATCTGTGGCATCACCTCCTTTGGCATTGCCTCCTGTGGCATCGCCTCTTGTGGCATCGCCTCCTGTGGCATCGCCTCCTGTGGCATCGCCGCCTGTGGCATCGCCTCCTGTGGCATCGCCTCCTGTGGCATCGCCTCCTGCGGCAGCGCCATATGTACCATCTTCGACTGAGGCGACCTCCATCCTTCTTCTGGTTGCTCTTCCTCGATTTTAAAGGGTTCCATTGACTTGGCCGAACTCAGTTGCGATTTTGAAAAGACTGGCGCAGCTGTTCTAATCTGCTCAAATGACTGTAAACATACATTCCGTCATATTTCTCACGTCGTATACACAGGATATCTCTATTAGGAAACTAACTTGCGAATCTCATATTATATATATATATATAAATATATATATACACTGTATCGTTTCTTTAGATTTATATGGCGCCTCTTGTAGAATTCAGAAGCGTTCTCAGCACGGAGACCCGGGAAAAAGAGTCGCTTCAGTTGAAAGAAGAAGGAATGGGTCAGGTTCGATATGTGCTACTTGCACGCGAAGGAGGAATCAAGTGTGACGTTCAGGTCACGGACACTAGAAGAGTAATGCAGTGTAATGTAATGTAATCAAGCATTATATAGTGCCACTCAATCAGCAGCGCTCTCAACGGGCGTCTGTACGTGGGCAGAGTATGTGAAAGCAGCAGGGGTGTAACAAGCGGCCCCTCCAGCTTCAAAACTGGGGGGCAAAGGCCTCCCCAGTTTTAGTGCTCAGGGCCCTCCACGTGCCCCCCAAATCGGTTCTTTTTTATGTTTCCCCAATGGCATTTTAAGATGACTTTTGTTAAGATCATTTGTGCCCCCATTTTTCAAATTTCTGGAAGGCAAAATTCAAAAAGTGGGGGAGGGGACAAAAAAATTTTGCGCTTTGCGCAATATTTTAAAAATGACGCCCCCCACTTTTCAAAACCTTGTTACTCCTCTGGTAAACAGGGAATTTCTCAGTCAGTAACTGTAGGTCCAGTTTAGCAAGATGATGCCTAGTCCCAGACCAGGTCACTTGTGTCTCTGCGGCCTTTAGGCAGAGTCTGTTAGACGATATAACAACAGTGAAGATCGGAAACAAGACAATCAATAGAGCGGACTAAGGACAAGTTGATCAGATGACGGGCCACGTGCGAAACCCTGGGCATCATTTGTAAAAAGATGGCCATTTGTCATGTGATTAGTAAATAATCATACGTTGGTTTATTAGAACGGCACGTGGGGCTTCTTGGGCTCTACGTTCGTATGTAGGCCTACGTAAACGTATGCAATTATGCATGCATATATATATATGCATACATTTATGGGAGAATACATGCATGCGTGATGGCATACACTTTTTGTGTGCATGAATGTTGGCCCTATACTTACGAAGCGTAACATTCTACAAATGCGTATGTGGCTTAAATGATAGATATTATTAGGTAACGGCGAGTGATTTCTCAGTGTGCTTCTGTGGACATTCCTCAGAGCCTACGTCGTCTCTATGTTGAAATGATCCTTGGGTTGAATTGCAGACATGACCTCAATAACTCGTCCAACTCGTCACCATCTTTCACAAGTGGAAGAATCCGCTTGTAAAAGATGTTCTGTCACTATAGTTTGCATCTAATTGCATACACATACTAAACATTACATTACATAAATATGTAACGCATACTAGATATGCATTTAAATGATTATGTTTTGAGCAGAGAATACGAAGAGCGACATCAGCCTAAGCCTCACTGAGAATTTCGCGGTCTCCTTTTCCAGTCTCGATTTCTCTTTGTCGATGACCTCAAAGAACGCTTTGGTCGATTTGTCGATGGCGTCATTTGGTGGTTTAACGGCTGCTAATTTCTTGTCTTCCTGCAAGTAGCACATGCATTGACCATTGTAATGTAATGTAGTAATGTTATATAATAATGCAATGTAATGTAATAAGTCAAATATATATATATGTATATATAAAGCGCCGCTCGAATAAGCCGCAACCGTCTAGCATATAAGCCTAGGTTTGTAATATTGTTTATAATAAGTTTTTAATATTGTGATACAGTGGTATCTAATTCTACAATCACAGACTGTTCTAGAGGAGATGAGTGATTTACAGTGTCCAACATCAGTTAAGGGCCACGTGCTGATATTGGTTTTGCGATGCCCAAATAAAATGGCAGCTTTATTTAATTTTGAAACACGTTCAAGCAACGACAATTAACAACGGAATATTATATTTTCAGCTGTGAAATAGTATGTTAGCGCATTCTTTGCTGTTTGCGAGTGTCCTTGAAGGTCTACTCATAGAAATTTCGTATTTTTGGAAAGACAGCGGCGCGCAACCCGTCCTGGAGTGGCAAAACAAACCTCAGCTCTGACTGACATAATTTTATTAATTCTCGCATTGCAGGCCGTTGTAGGGCCTATTATCGAAAATAAAATCCCTCCAGTTAAAGTTCAAAGAGTTAACCCCGCCCATACTCCTAGCAAACGCGGGAGACAGTTCGACAACCCCCTCACTGACATAGACGTCACATGAAAGGAGAGTTATGGAGAGGGCAAGAAAAGGGACAAGGAAAGAGATGAAAAGGAGTGGTCAAGCTACTATTTGAGAGTTTGACCTCCAATTTCACTGAGTTAGACCAATTTACGATCAACACACTGGCGTGCCATAGGCTAATGCTATGTACGCGGCACTCCGGCGTAATAGAAGGTACTATTTATTATATAAATCATAAGCATGCATACGTCCTCTAGCAACTTCTTCTGCAACAACTTCTTCTCTCGTTCTCGGCCTTCGAGAATCTTCTCTCGTTTTGTTTCTCGCTCCAAGATCTAAAACAAATTCCGCTTCAATTGTGACCCACCCGGTCAGTTATTGCATGCACGCTGCCACGTCGTTTTTCATTTTTTCTTTCAATATTAATTTTTTTTTTTTTTTATTTATTCTGAGATTTATATCGCCTTCTTCCAAAATGTTTTGCTTAGAAGTGCACACGCCTCGACGGCGCAATTGCAGCTGTGCTAGAGAGCAATTGTGCGCGAAAGACTTGCTCGAGGTCCCTACACAGTGACTGACGCCTAGAACGAGTGTCGAACCCGCTAACTCAGCGCACACTGAATCTTACGGACCAACCGCTCTAACTAATCGGCCACCGTGGCACACACACAATTTTATTCAGAAAGTGCGGAAATTAACTTAGCCTGCAAGATGAAAATAAAACTTTCTTTCATACATTCACTCATGGGCTACATCTACACCTGCATACACTTATATCTAGAGAGAACACCAACGTTGAGATAGAGACCTAAGTAGGCCTATTTTAGGGCCTATATGTAAATGTATCGCATTGGTTATAAATAGATACGTTGGCGGATAAGTACATTTGGTCGGAAAATAAGTTCTACAACCGCCTAGAAGTTGTTATGTATTATGAGGGTTTATATTCATTGTTTTCTGGTTAATTCTACGAGACCACAAGACTTTTATGTTAAACAATCGACTTAATTCCAACAGCCAACGCTTAATAATTGACTGTCTCCTGACGTATCATCGGGTATACATGTATGTATGCAATTATGCATGTTTGTATGTGTGCGTGGGTGAATGAATCTTACGGCACTGAAGATAAGTTTCTCATTTCTCTGAACGGCGAAGAGTCCATCGCTGAGCTGAAGCATGACGGCCACTCCACCGTCTGTTCCAACGCACACCATCTGGCCTTGCTCTTGGACGCTGATGCACAGAAGCGCATCGTCAGACACCTATGACAGTATCTATGCATCGTCAAACACCTACGACATTATCTATGTATCGTCAGACACCTACGACATTATCTATGTATCGTCAGACACCTACAGCGGACGATGCATGTTACGTTCCATAATACCGATGCTTAAATCACCAAGTTAGCACTCGACGTGCAGTGAAACCAGTGTGCTTTGCGCCCTATTCTACGGTAAATGGCGCGCAGTACTGTTCATTTAGCGATATCTACAGAACGTATAAGGCTAGGTTCATCGATCGCCGTTAGCTTCAACTGTGGTTCGGAATCATAGGAGAAAATAAGTCAGCCCTCATTTGAAGATAGAAGAGACGGGTAGGTAGTGGGATTTGGTTGAACGTATCCTTCCGGTCAACCGCAATCTCCAAATGTCTTAAGCGCTGCTTCATAGTGGCGCAGGGCACCAGCTTATTCACGAGCGCTGAAGCGGCATTCGTGAACAAGTGGTGAAATGTGCAACGGTGAAGTAAGCAGTATCGTTTCATAGAAGCTAAAACCTTGATATTTGCAGCATTTGGACTTCAAAAGGTTGAAACGCTACACATTTGATGTGTATTATAACTATTCGCAGGTTGATCACAAATATTCTGTTACTATCTTATTCGTGCGATAGTTGCTATTTGTTCCGTAGTAACCGTCTTTTCGAATTCCGACCGAATTATTCAACTATCAGCGTCGAAAATATTCGCTCGATCTAAACACTTGCAAATGTCATATGCAATCACAATCATTCTGCCCTGCAGTCTGTTTCTTTGTATACAGGCCTACGTTTTTATGGAATGATTAGTTACACCTCTGCCAGCATGCCCACACGAAGCCCAGATAGGGCACATATTTCCATATGGAGCCCTCGTGTAAAGATAGCATGGGCCCAATTTGGTGCCAATGGAAATGCTACAGAGGGCGACGTACTTAGACAATCTAACAGATTAGGCCTATATAGAGCCAAGTGCAGAATACAACTCACACCCGTGTGAGTTCCGCGTTTGATCGATTGGAGAGTTCGGCTAAGGTTTGGGTTAATCAAAGACAAATTAAGAAATAAACGGCAATAATTATGGGCAGAGTCGACGGCGTGTTTTGCCATGGTTACCTGGACACTGTATTCGGCAGCATTCTGTCTGAACATTAAATCCCAGACGTCAAAGGTTCCGTCTGTTTTCGTGACAAAGAAGACGGAGGGCCGCGTCGGACTCCAACATCCGTCCGTCAGGTACGAGGAGTACTTCCTATAAGGACCCAATTATTGGCACACTACGTATTGAGTCTCACACGGCTCATATAGTCATAGAATAATAAACTTTTATAATCTTCAATAGTCTGTATATAGTCTAATACTGTCTTTATAGTCTAGTATTTATCATAGAGTCCTCTATATATAGCCTTTATAGTAGTCTTTTATGCAGTCTTGTAATCTCCTCTCTAGAATCAATGTTGATATGAGAAAATGTATTTTATTTTTGCAAGACTTACATTTGAATATTTCAGTAGAGTAATCGTTATTCCTGAAAACTTGTCCTATAATGTCCAATAATTATGTCGTGGTTGAAATATAAATGTACGGTCGTCAAAAACTGCACCTGCCTATTCCGTTAACATGAATACTAATATCCTGAATAATTGCATGAGACCAATAGCCTGTTACAGTACTTAATCATTTCGACAGGAAGTACATACTATTGCAATTTTCGGTAAATAGCAACAGAAAACATCAATTGAAATTTGTGGGGTTTGAAGTAGGCCAATTTTCCTATAGCACCATAGCACGACGATTGCGTGAATTGGACAACTTCTTCTCTTTTGAACAATTGTTTTTATATAGGCTCAGTCATATTTAAGGTCGAAAGACTTGATGCACGCATGTATAGTTCTGCTTTGCATCATCCACTTAACTGACTTGTTTCGAGCATCTGATTGCGATGCATATTGCCCATATATAATATATATATATATATATTTATTTATATATACAGCGAACCTTTGACCTATCTTCTGTCTCGCCTTTCCCATGTCATCTCCATCGTGCCCAAACGCACCCACGCATAGCACATAATATTTAAAGATAGAACAGAAAGTAACAGAACACAATGGAGAAGTCATACGTCGTCCAGATAAGCGGCGAATCTTTGCAATCTTCCGACCAGATCTGTATTAAGAAAAGAAAAGACAGACGCGAATCATCCAATGCATGGTTTCTAGTCATTTAGGACCCTAGTGCTAGTTCGGTAAATCAAAGAAGCGTTTAGAATTAAATCGGTTGGACATAAGGTCTTTAGCTTCATTTTTCGGTTCACAATGCACCAAATTCCATTTTGAAACACGAGTTTATATACCTTAATAAACAACTAGACTGTCAATGTTACCCAACTCTTAAATAAAAGTTGCCTCTATAAATTATAGGCGTCATTAAACCGATCAGAGTAGAATCGTAATCGGACGTACACTAGAAACGTCTACGACGCCACTCAGACCCCAAGAGCAGAGCACCAGCTTATTGACGAGCGTTTAGTCAGTCATAGGGGTTTACCAGAGGGTAGTCAAAGACGTAATATGTCTTGGCTTGAACCCTTAGCCTCAACATGGATCGACGATCCTGCTGGATCAAGTGACTATGGTCATAGAATAGACGGTTCGCTGAAGCGTGACTGGTGTACGTCCACCAGAATTAATTAAGTGTGTTTTGGTGTCATGAACCTCGTGGTTGCTGGCCTCAATTGCTAGCATTACTGGTGTGAAAACGAGTGTAGTCTTCTCAATTTCTCATCCGTCTCAATAAGTAGTAAAAGACTAATCGTTAGAATCACCTTTGCTGTCCAATCACCGACGGTGAGGAAGTGTTTCGTATACATGGGATTTCTTCGGAGGGCGTAGATTGGCCCAGTCTGGGCCCCGGAATAGACGGTCACCACTTTCTCTCCCGGAGTCTTCGCCCTCCGACTGCAGGCAAATACGTTACCCTGCTCCGTTCCTAGCATGAACTTCGTCGGCTGAAGAAACACAAAACAACGAACTAACAAAAACTCAATCACAAATCATCTGACTTTAATTTTGCAGCCCTTAAACTCAAAGAAAATTTTTGCAGCTCCTGTTTAAAATAGCTCAGATGCAAAGTGAATAACAGAAGAACATCGGATCGAAAGGTCAGTTTGGAACCTGGTATGGAACCGCTTGTCACCTCACCTACTTAATGATTTTGGTCTGCATGAGAGCCTGTGAATAAACCGGTTCCCACGACTTTCCTCTTTTAGAAGTTTTAGAAGTTTTAGAAGTTTTAAAAATTCCTATATTTGCGACAACTAGGCCTATGCAAAATGATAAACTATTTCCTCTTCTTTTGCCTCACCATTATGAATAAGCTTGTCTCTCTGACGTGGCTTTAGTGGGCACTGAGACATTTTCTGAGATTTACATTACATTCTCATCATCATCATTTTCATTTTATTGCTTTCATCCTCCTCCTCTTGCGTTTTCGTTTATTCTTCTCCTTCTCGTCCACTTCTTTTTTATTTTATTCCCACTTCTTCCCTTCCGCGTGCCCTCCCCATATCACGTGTGTAAAGGGGGTAGCATTACCGCGGTGGCGTCATATTCGAGACAAGTTCCTCCTTCGGACAATTTTGAATCGTTTTTTCGCGATGAATCGATGTACATCTGGTCGATCGGTTGATCCATCGTCCTCACATCCCACCACAACACCTACAGTCCACCATACAGCCAACCATTCCGATCACCAAAACACCAACACTATATAATTAGACAGGCCTGCAGCCGAAAAGATTAAAAGTCCAAGTGACGGCCGAACAAAAATCGGTAAATCATTCAAAATTTATAAGGTAATCGTCTAAAACCAGATTAAGTCTCCTAATATTCAAGCTAAGTAGCCTACAGCAGAAGCTACAATGAAATACCTAATAAAACAAGATGTAGAATACCAAAGAAATGTATAACAGGTCTCTCCTTGAAATCTATGAGATATATCAAGGCATGAAACAGCTTCTTTGTCCTTAGTGGGGTCGAGTGGAACAAGTCTCCCCGCCTGTTACAGACACGGGACACGTTATACATTTGTTCCCCCACATTTTCTATCCCTTTCATTGGGTGTCTCCCACTAGCCAAACAAGATCGCCGCCTCTGCATCAAGCAATCGTTTTCTGCAACGAATTGCCTACTAAGAAATCTTTTACCCACGGCCTATCACTTTCCCTGCTCTTCCTTCCCAGTTCCTTACGAATCATATCCATGTCCCTTTCCTCTTCCTCTTTCATAATCCTCCCTTAAGTCCCTGTTCCTGTTCCTCACGCTCCCGCTCTTCCTGTCACGTGGTTGACCTGACCTGTCCATCGGTGGAAATGGAAAACAATTCGGTTGCGGTCTTCGACTGAATCCACGTGACGTCGTATACGGGATCATGGTGACTGACCGGAAGCCCCGTTTGTTCGGTCGATCGATTACCCTTCCTCAGATCCCAGATGACCACCTGTCCGTTGTACTGACCACCTGCCAACACGTTCTGGTCTTTCGGGTTGTATTGCAGACAGAGAGCAGGCGCCGTCGGAGTAAGAACGAGCTCCGGACTGGAGATGTCCTCTTTTCACAGACCAAAAACATGACAGGTCCAACGTATCCGTATGTGACAGGCATAGTCTATTAGTATTACGCACCAATTCATCATTGTTATTATCATTTTTTTTCTTATAGGTAAGCCTAGCGCTACAAAAAGCGACAAAGCTCAAGCGCTGGATAACCGTAGATAAGTGTTGAAAGAGGAAGACCGACTCTCTGTGATCGCCTGATACTAAGACAAACCGGTAGCCAAGACGATTAAGAATTCGAAAGTGTATGTCTAACGCTTTTTTGCGCAAAAATCAACTAAATTCACATGACGTCGGAGATTGGTCGTAACTAAAAAGAAAGCGACTTTTGGAGTATAGGCCAATTCGACGCTCAACGTCGCAGACACGAAGATTTATCTATATTTCTAGAAATTCGAGTCTGAAGTAGGACACGATTTTTATGTCTTAGTTGAGTTCCGCTACTTTCCATGTCACAGCGATTCAGTGAAGGTTAAAGACATTGATTTGAAAATAGATGGAAGAGATGGAAGAGAGGGATGTTTTGACCGTAGTGTGATGTATGCGCGATCTTCTGTCGGGTATTCATGGAACCAGATAATAATTGTCTATCGGTGACGACGTGGTCAACACTGACCTGTTCGCCAGACGTAGCAGTCGAGACTGGTCTTTGGCGTGTGACCCTGGAACTTAAGGATGCAGTGGGCGACGGCGAACCTCCCTGGTCCATCCGGATGCCAGACGACCTGCGATACAGGACGAACATGGTCCGTCGGATCCCTGCGTGTATATACAAAGACTAATAGATAACTATTACCAATCTATAGACTGATCAAAGGATATGACAGGAACGCAGGACCGAGGTATTCATTAATATAAACGATGTATGTGCGCCACGTACTTATACTGCAATGCATGGATATATATATATATATGTTATATATAAATATATATATATATACGAACCTTTAATAATGTGTCCAATAATTATGCGTTTTAATAAAATTTATTATGAAAAAAGCTTCAGTTTAATGATAAATTATGAAGCGCATGTTTATCATTTATTAGCTGTAATGTGTGTTTAAATGTCCTCATTCGGCCTCAACACACGGATCCAAACGCCCTTGCCAGTCAG
>OY365806.1:27488290-27546614 GCA_959347315.1 Bimastos eiseni | reverse complement strand
GGTCGATCGTCAGTTTCTGCTGCTTCACACACACACACAGGCGCACACACACACACACACACACACACATTCACATACATACACACGCACGCACGCACACACACATACACAAACGCACGCGTACACACAGACATGTGCAAGAGTCCAAAGTCCACGTATCACTGTCGAACATGTACATTGTAGCCTTCCTCCAGGGCAGTTCGTTCCTTCCCATTCTGTAGCTTTTAATTTTTCCAACCGACTTATCTGATAAACGAACGCATCTAACTCGCTTTCCCAGGTTTTTATTTTACAATTATGAAATTTCACATTATGCTCTAGCTTTGCGAGGCACAGCATCTTGCTCCAACGTCTGGAATCGGTATTGTGGTCTAAAGGTATTTTCCCTCGATCTTACTTGTCTAGATGTAAGAATTACTTCAGATGGGCGCTCTAGAAATTGAGAATTTAAAATCCCCTATTGAATGATAAGCCCGAGTTTAGCGACAAACGCGTCTTCCTCCACTTGGCGAGTATTGCGTATATCACGTGACCATTGAATATGAATTAAAGTTGTCAGATGAAGTTAGTTTACTTAGGTTCTACACGTTTGAGTTCTGCGTGCATCATGCTTAGATGCGACGTCTGACGTATTACATAAAGAGCTAAACAGTATGAAAGGCTAACCTGTAATTGTTGATGACTTTGGCGTGAGACTCTGGAGGGTCGCTTCTATACAGACAGTTTTCATCGAAGTATTGTTGATATATATCAACGGCATTGCTCTGCAGAATGCAATGCTCCATCTCCTGCAAAAGTCATTCACAGATCAGAAGAGTTTCTTTGTACCTGGCTAACAAGCGGACTAGTCCGAGACGTGCATGCATCGAGGACGATAGCAAAAGGACCTGGTGCAAAAGGAGCTGGTGTAATTTGGCCTGCTGTAAGAGCAACTGGTGTAATAGGATTGCTGTAATAGGATTGCTGTAATATGATTTGATGTAATATGACTTGATGTAATATGGCCTGCTGTTCGCGTCCTCAAAGTTATTGCAAAGCACGCCTAAGTCATAGAAGAGCTGCTAAGCATCAAGGCTTGAACACCATTGATGATTTGCTTTTGTTGTTTTACAGGCATCTGTTCACCATGATGCAGCTGCAAGGAATCATTCCTAAACTGCGAACCAATTAAATTTACGTTATTCGCAGAAGTTTTAAGGTAAAAAATGTTAGCATTAATCTTACCTGTCTTGGAATTCTCAAAGTGCAATGCATTAACATTAATTATAGGCTTACAGTGATTCTTAAAGAGCGAAGGCGGCAACAGGATGTTTGACGTAATGGGCGCCATATATGGCTGTCAACAGTTCTGTTATAACTTGTAATCATCCGTTCACATTGTACTTGTAATCTTACATAATCATTGAAGCTTAAACGAAGATAATTATTTATTATTACATTCAACCTAGGCCTATTATTAGGATTCCTAAACTATAAAAGCTCTAGGCCTATGTTAATCTCAGACTTCGCAATATTCTTTAAGTTCAAATTTTAGCATCAATTTCTATGTTTTAGAGTGCGTCGTTTTATGCCTGTGATATTCTGGAGACTTGAGCGATGAAGTTTTCCTCCTTTTCCGCTTTCCTTCTGTACCTCGTCGTCTGGTCTATGTCGCTTGGAATGACGTCTTTCGGCCAACCACCTTCCGTGTGGTTGATGCCAACCGACTCAAGCTCAGTGTAGTTCGTGTTCGTCTGTAATTAACAGCCAATACAGCATCTCTGCGTTTAAAGATAAATTGCTGCTGCGGACGATGATGATAATGATGACTATGATGATGATGATATGACAACGACGATGACGACGACGACGACGATGATGATGATGATGATGACAACAGTGGTGGGGGGGGGCTGGATATGGAATGATGAACAATAGGCTACTACATATAACAATCCTACATATGATTGCGGCTGAAAGACTTACTCAAGGTGCGAAACCAGTGACCGACTTAGAGAGTCACCTCGAATCCGCATGTCTAGTCTCCACGTTACAAAACTAGCGCCCAATAAGTCCAGCTACCGTGATTCAAATAGATATAGAGTTACATGTACGCATTACATTACTTTCCCTCTATAGCAGCCAATTCACTCGTTGAAGCTGTAAAAATGTCCGAATAATAGGTTATTCTAACATCGAAAATGATCGGGCACTACATGTAGTAGCAGGACGTATCATGGTGCCTTTAAGTTTTATTCCTGAGCATTGGTCAGGATATTTCCGCAATGTTGTAGTTGTATAGGTTAAATGGCATAATTATAATCTCAATTTCTGAATTTTAACAACAGGCAATCAATCGAAAATAGAACCGATGACTCAGGTATGACGAAGGCCAAAGGTTATCTTTCTCATCTAGTTCAACCATTTTGATTTGACGCAGCGCTCGTGAATAAGCTGGTGCCCTGAGCTTAGCTTTAAAGTGGCGCTATAGACATTTTTAGATTACGATTACGGTTTTTGGTGTTCAAAAATAGACCCATTATAAACGTTCTCAAAATTATTACTCGTAGGTCTATGTCTACTCTGCAGGCTTTAACTTCAGGCATACGCATAGATGTGTACGAATAGCCTATAACGCTCGGATACACCTGTGGGTATAGTATTCACGGACAACTGTTAGAAGTCGAGGCAGCTGAGTCACCTCGTGTTCAGAGAGGATGATTCCATCTTCGCATTTCACGTCGACGGGGTTCTTCCGGATGAACTCTGAGGCTATGTCCACCCGAGGCAGAACATTGACGTCTATCTCGGTGGCTCGATCGGCAAAGGAACACTGACGACCGAAATCAATGCGCCGTTTAGTGTAGGCAAACTGAAGTTTATCCATCGCCAAAGACCAATAAATCTATACAAGAAAAGACAACCAACAGATTAACACGAGCTGCAATCAGAGGCGGCGATCTCGTTTGACAGGTTGGGGGTGGACAACCGGACAGTTGTGAAAGGGATAAAAAATGTGGTGGGGGGGGGGCAAACGTATAACTTGTGCCCTCTCTGTAAAAGGCGAGGGTGACTTGTTCCCCTTGACCCCCGGGAGCGTCACCTCTAGCTGCAGTCATTCTACAGATAAATATGAATGTACACGTTTTTCAACAGTGGCCACCTCAGTTAAACAAGCATCACCCTTGTTTTTTAATGGGCTAAACTTGAGGTCATTGGTTCAGCACAGTTGAAGATAATTATATGATTCCACGCTCCACAGTTTTTCAGTCAATAGAGACGTTGCTCATATAGCACCAAACGGTGGCTCTATGAACCCAGTTCTGGCAGTTCGCAAATAATTCAAATCGAATTTATAAGCATCTTCTGACCCGCTCTAATCCTTATTTTCTAATATTGCTAGATTTCGAATGGATGCTTTATACAACGGCTTCATCGTATGAGGCGTCAATCGCGGTTGGCGCCTCAGACGATGAATCCGTGGTAAGTATCCATTCTTTGTTCGCTAATACAGTGGCGCCAAAGAAGTCATTAGATAGGAGTATGTATGTCGTGGTTAACAACTGCCTAATTCAATTAACATAGAAAGTGCTCCTCCCTCTTTTAGACGATGTGGTCATGTCTGTACAACGCAAGGGGTCAGAGACAGAAACTATTATCAAGGAAGCAGAGGTTTCCCTCTGTGATGTTTTCCTGGAAGTCATTGTCCATAGCAAAATAGATTTATGGAAGAAAGATAACAACACGAAGTCGAGAGTCGAACACATGGAGTGCCTCGACTCACCGGAGTCTAATTTGGTCGAAACAAAACAGGACACATTTCTTACGACAGACGCCTTGCTTCCAGAAAGCCACGTTCACTGGGCACAACTAGGCTTAACCACGTACGTTATAGGCCACCCATTTGTCGGGCCAACGAGCATGGCAGGGACATGATCATAACCCAGGGCCCACTCACTCCTTCTATACTTGCCTCAAGCCGTTCTTTTAAACCGTGCCAGGGTCTGGAAAGCTCCTAGCAGTGGCCTTGACGGGGCGCTATCTAAATTTTCTCAATGAATGAATAAGCAGCCCCGATATTTTGAGAACGGGTGACTTCTTTGGGCACCAGCAACAACTGAAAGTAGATGATCGCAGTAGAAATCAGATCGAGATTACGTACGAGATTTACTTTACGTAGGAGAATTACTTTGTAGTTGCTTGTAATTATATTCTTTAGTCTATAACTTACCAGATCGTTGGCCTAATCAAACAAGAACAGTGTGATAATTTCAATTAAAAGCCACCGCGAACTGTGAATACAATATCTAGAAAATTTTCAAAAATTTTCCGTTGCCAAGCAACCGAGTATTTAGTACGTATAAGACAGATAATGATTACGTCATCCGGCACGTGGAACGTCATGATTATGTTTCGAGCCTCTTAATTTCAAGCCAGGACCTCAGTCGTGGGGATGAATTAAAGGACAACATCAAGCCCATATTGGCCTATCGACCCTGCCCAATACGAACGATTATAATTCAAGAAGCTTGCATCGGTTTCTAGGCTTCATACGAAACCCAAATACATATGCCGCAACTATTGAACACGAAGTTGGCAAAACTCATTGAGATTTATTATATACATTAGAGGGAGTATCGAGCATCTATGGTGAAGTCACCGCATAAAAATGACCTTGACCGGCAAGACAGTTTCTCAAAATGTCTAAAAGATCAACTTTAAACTGTGTAGCGTATGGATGTAACAATTTGTTCACGTCAGAGAACAAGGCTGCTGGAATATCGTTTCATTTGTAAGTTGCTATTTTGGGTGTTTTATCTAAATTTGTAATGCGTAAGCCTCGGACGGAAATGAAACTGTCGCGTTTAAGCCTGAATGTCTGCCTAGCTGTGGGGTTACTGTGATAACAAAGACCATTAGCGTCGCCCTCCACTTTTTCCAGGCGTGGGACTGACGCTGGCTGGATCAATACCCAAATGCGCAATGGACGGACGTCCGGTGGCGAAGAAACATAAAGAATTAGGAATGACAAAAATCACTTTAATGGTGCTAACCCGGCATCTGATCACGCATACACGTCCTTGCCGTCTAAAGTTAGGGTCAGGGTCGCTTTGCGATTGTGACTTCACATTGGCCTGCAGAGAAGATGCGCCATACTCCCTCTAGTGCTATTTATAGCCTCTTAGCCAAAACTAGACTATCGCTGAATATATCGCTGAATATTTATAGCATAGTTGCAACGCTTAAAAGAGGTGTTTAATAATCTTCAGCAGGTTTCACCGATCCCGTTTACAACAGTAGGCCTAGTAACAACAGTAGTAACCGTAGTAGTTGAAGTTTAACGACACTGGGTGATAACAAAGATCTTCTCCCTTATCCTGTCTTGGGACTGGCACTGTCAGGGTGCAAACAGACATCTACAGAGAGGCTACGCATTTATTATGATATTAAATATGTCATCAAGAACAACTCTATTGAATCAGTTAGCAAACTAATGCAGTTAGCTGGAAGAGTCACCAGTGGCGAACCAACCAAAGCATTTCCGTCGACAGATGGCGTTGATGTTCAGAGTCTCTCGACCAAGTTGCGTCGATAGAATAGCAACTACATTGCAGATGTTAATCATCCACGGTGCGCGCACAACTTTGACTACAAGGCCTAAACTACTTAAAACTAGACTGGGATTCTGTAAAAACGAGAAGAAAAATTAGACGATCCATCGCGTTGATGTACCTGCTAGTGTAATTTTAATTTGGTAGGCCTATATCTATATAACGTTCAAATTCCAAACAATCCTTTAATCCCGTTTTGCCTTCAACATAACCCGCCGTGTATCACTACCACGACAGCAGTTTCTGATCAGATCTAGATCCGAACCCCACCCTTGGTCTCTTTGACCATCGGACACGGACCTGCACTAGAAAACTCTGGACAAGCACTCTGACGCATCGCTCCTGAATAAGCTTGTGCCCTGCGCTTATCTGCAGATTATTACCTAGAAAAATTAGAAGGTTACAATTACACTTAGTGCCACTGAAACAGCAGGCTAATCAACGGTGCTATCTATATGCATGCGTGCCTTAGACCAAACTACTGTGTTGAATGTCAACAAGGAGTATAACTTTTAGAGTGGAACAGAAGTCCTGAAACACTTTGGCTCTGGCGTACAGAAACCATTATTAGACTGCGACGTAAGTGTGGGCCACCACAAGACCAGCGAATTATTAGCCTGTTTTGGGGTTGTCAAAAGCGTCAATCAACTCACAGTAGGCCTATTTGACCTTCTAACAGAACATGGCATTGTGTCCTTTGACCTTTGATGATAAGACAATTTTTAAACAGCATTTGGTGTTACGGTGACTCCAATATTGAAGCGTTCGAATACTATTGTAAAAATCGTGAGTGTTGCCCGAGTTTTGGTTAGTAGGAGGCAGAGCAATGAATCGACCACGAAACGAAAGCAGGTTCATCATTTCTCATCCGTCCAATCGGTGGCCTGTCCCCTTGGCATTTCCCCCTATCCTCTCTATGGGCGGGGCTGTCGGTGGCACCCAGTATATGCAATCTTCACGTATTCGACTGATCTCTTGTTGTGTAATATTACAATGGCCCATTGATTTCACATGCACCATGGTTAGAGTTAGACCGGTGACTACAGGCGAGTGTGGTTCGTCAAAATGTAACTGTTACTGTAGACCAATAAAATCAAACTATTAGAACAATAATCATTATCTTACGTCATTTTAATATAAGAGATTGTGAAAATACTAAGGAACTGATTAGGTTAGCGCCAATTTAGCAGTATAAAAACAGTACAATAGGACGAGCGGTTTATAAATATATTCAGTTGAGATTATTACAAATATTGAATCTTTAGAGCATCTCTTAAAAACCTACGTAATAATGCTTCACGTTGCTGGTCATTAATTTAGGTTTTTCCTGTCAGCGGGACAGTTCGAGAAATTTGTCGTTGGTTTCATTGAAACCATGAAGAATGAACGACGGCACTTCATTCCAGTGTTCGAGTGCTTTCGGTGTCCACTGCACATACATGTAAGCTGTAGGAGGCCACTGATGTTCGCCAGGCTTTCCTTTAAATAATGCAACATGACAAAATATATTATGATGTCAGAAGGAAAAGCACTGGCTTATTGACAGATTGAAAGATGATGCAAATGGTAAATAAAGATGTCGCTATATACCTTGTAACATTTAGACTAAGCCAATTAGTATTATTATTTAATTTTGGACACTATAAAGGCCTAACACTGATCAACATATTAATTGCGCTATCCGCTATAGGTCTATAGGCTTATAGAATGTTTTCGCTGAGCAAATGCATGGAACAGGCGAGTGATATATATAATCATCTTCTACAGAGCAAATGAATATGCGAATTACATATATAATCATATATAAAAATTATACTGACTGCATTTTCCTCTTTTACTTTTCACTTGGTCCGGTTCCAGTTCTCCTGCGCTGGTCACACTTGACTTTGTGACTTGAGTTACCTCGCCTTCTGTCGATCGAATGCTGCCACATACTTCACAGCACGACTTTCGATCGCGCGGATTCTCATAAGTGCAGACCAGACAAAGCCAGGTAGCTTGGGTACCTGTCAATCAAACACTTGATGATTAACATAGCCAAGCAGATTGGGAACCTGTCAATCAAACATCTGATTATTAACATAGATAGGCAGATTTGGAACCTGTCAATCAAAGACATGATTACTGACATCGACAAGAAATGTTGGACAGAATCATTCACTCTAGCATGTAACACAGACAGTAATCCTATAGTAAGAGTAGAATTTAAGGAAATAATTAACGCTCATGTTCACAAGGACTAAGCGTCACTTAGAGCTAAAGACGTTCTTGTATATCTGTAAAATATGAACTCGTTACCGATCTAAAAATCATTGCATTGATTCGTCATAGAAAGTGGAAAACGTTTTAGAACTGGGCTAACTGTGTACATTACTCTGCATTTTACTCAACATTGCTATAAATTCAGTCCTATTTATTGTTCATATTATCATTGTGATTATCAATATTGTGATTACTTTTATCGTCATTAGATGACGGTATCTGCTTCTGAACTTCCGAATCTTCCAACTACAAAACGAGAGAAAAATCAGCCGTGCATATCATGATTAAAATGTTGTTTTTTTCGCAACGAAATAAGAAACAGTGACTTTAGAGAACAAAGGAAAGTGAGACTTATCTACGAATGTAATAATTCTCATCCCATACAGGTCTTCACAAACTTTCTATATTAGCACAACAGTTAACTTTAGTGGGTACTGTAATAGATGGTATGAAATTAATCATTTAGGTCTACGTTCAAGTACCTATTTCATGGTCCATAAGTCATTATGCCATTGATCTAAACATTAATATTCAATCGACGAGTTTCAGCTTTCCTACCTTAAAATTTCAGAGTAAATTCAACTGACCATGAGCGTTTGTTTGCCAATTTCATTTAGGTAAAATCTAGCCAACGAATGTGTAGGCCTATTAATTACAAATATCCCCCACTTCAATCGGTGCCATTCGCCACCGCACCTTAAATCACCGATTTTCCCCATAAAAGTTGGCTCAACAATGGAATGGCACCATTAAGCATAGGCCTATAGCATACGTTTAACCTAAATAAAAAGGATTCACTAACAGCCAATTCGTTTAATATTAGCAATTATGAACATATTCAGATGACAGTCTATAACGATTAACCGTGTCATCAAAACTTGCATAAAAAGGTATCACAGCGATATGATAATTTCATGGACTCGTTGTTTATTTTATCCAAGTATTCCTTCCAGCAGTGCATGGGAATAGGGAATGAGAAGCTTGTACAAGTAGTGTCTTCGTCTTGCTTTGAATACGAACCCTCTGCTGCTGTACTTTGGAGAGCCATTCGCTACTCTGTTTTTGTAGAATATCCAATTCGTCTGATTGAATAGCCATCTGCACAGAAAGGAAAGTGAATTCTTTTAGCGAATGTAATATCAAATAATCAAAGACGCTGATTAATTAGCCTTATTCTGCGTATTATTTTATTATCATTTATAAGACTATCTTTCCATGTATGGTTAGCCATCCGGTTTGCAGGTACAAAATTAGCTTAGCTACTACAAACTGGTGCGAAACAGTGGTCTCAGTTTAACGACGCTACGTGATAACAAAGATTTTAGAGTCGACCTCCTGTTTTTCCTGACTTGGGACTGGCACTGTTAGAGTGAGAGCAGTCGCGTCATTGAGTGTGACGCAACAACTATCATCATAATAATACACTGGGCCTTTCGTGTCTAACAACTGCTGGCCAATCTCTATACAGCATGTGTCATGCGGATCACAATAATAATAATTAATAATAATAATATTATTATTATTATTATTATGTACAGTAATTTAACATATGGGCCTAGATATGTACACAAAAAGCTATTTCTATAGGACAGGGCTCTTCTTCTGCCTCCATAAAATTGTTCTGTCTAACCAAACTGCAGCACATTAAACATAACTATAATGAAATATTATAGTCTACAGTTTGAATGTTACTAGAGGCAGGCAAGTGTTTGAATAGTTAGCGACTTAATTTACCTTGGCCATGGCGTAGGTTTACTCTGTCCGTATTCTGAATTAACGTGATTCAAATCTACAAGCAATCTAATAAGAAAGTTTCCGAGCAATTTAACAAAGCAATGAGAGCGAAATGAGTCGTATGTTTCTAAACTGACCTGTTTTTTTGCAGTCGACAACTGCGACAGAAGAAGATGAACTTGTTGACGAAGAGAATTCACCTCTTCCCACAAAAGGTTCCGTTCCCAATGTTCATTAAAATAATCTTCTCTGTAGGTCTCCATCTGAAACCAAGTCGTCCATGCTTTGAATAATATATAGTACAAATATGACAAACCGTTTTACATTGGATTTTATATGAAATTGAAAATTAGAAACTTGTGAACTGCATGTTCCTATTCTTCTTAAGTGTTCCTTCCTCTAGCAGACCCCGAAATTCTCCATCACCGATCTCATATGTTCATTAACTTATTTTGTAGCTTCGTCCATTTACTTTACCCATCAACCATTCCAGCAGCTTAGTTCTTGATCTGTGTGTGGATTTTTTCTGCAACATTTCCCTTTCCCTGAGAAACGAGGTCACACGAAATCTGTGATCGATTCAGTTCAATGTTCTGTTGTATATTTCGGCCTTTGTCGATGGTGATCTATCCTCCTGCACCAGTCGCAGCACCTCAGTTTTTCATGATCTTTCCAGCACTGTGAATGAAAGAATTGGCCACCCGCCCTCGTGTGCCAAAGCCAAAGAAAGTCACCGACATTTACTTACTTCATATCCAAGACAGGCACAAAGGCAGAGGCAGTTTCTTAAGTTAAGTATCTTCTCATTTAGGCAGATAAGCCCTATATACACTGTTACATACCTCGTTACATACGAGGTTATTCATCAATCTTTTCTTTTGGCTGAAATTCATTTCTCGCTAATAGTTGCTATTTATCTTATAATCTGATCCTAGTTTGAACTCGGCATGCCATCATGATGTTTCCAAGATGATCGTATAATAAGTTCCTGCTTGCAATCTCTGAATTGGAAGCAGTTACACGTAGCTGGATATTAACGGTTACGAAGAAAGTTTGACTTTCCTCAGTAAAATACTTACATGCATCTAACATATCTCGGTGTGGCACAGTGGCCGATCGGTAAGAGCGGTCAGCCCGTAACGTTCAGTGTGTGCTGAGCGCGCAGGTTCGAGCCTCATCCGGGTAGGGACCTTGAGCAAGTCCTTCGCGCACCATTGCTCTGCAGTATAACTGCAGTTGAGCCGTCGAGGCGTGTGTATGCACTTCTGAGCAAAAAGATGTTGGAGGAAGGGCGGTATCAAATTTCGGAAATCAATGAATGAATATCGGTGTTCTTTTATAGAAAATAATAGGCCCAATGCCTTTCTGTAGGCCTACACGGCGAACGCAGACGCTAGGAATTTTCTAAAATTCATTTTTACGGTTTCATTACGACGATACTAGACTATATATAAGCAGGCACGATATAAATTCATAGATAACACGAAAATAATAACTCCTTAAATTTAACAACTTTTATTTATGGTGCCTAACGGTTGATTCTTAGAGATTATTTTGCAAAGAAAATTCAAATCATGCTAAGCCAAATGCCACATTAAAGGTATATACCTAGCAGAGGTGTAACAAGGTTATGAAGTGGGGAGGGTATAATTTAAAAAAAGATTGCGCGAAGCGGAAATTTTGTTCTGCCCCCCACTTTTTCATTTTTCCCCCTGAAATTTAAAAAATGATGGCACAAATTATCTTAACAGAAGTAATCTTAAAAAGCCATTGGATAAACATAAAAAAGAACCGATTTGGGGGCACATGGGGGGGCACTGAGCACTAAAATTGGGGGTTTTGCCCCCCCCCGCCCCAGTTTCAAAACGAGGGGGAATATCTGATACCTGATACCTAGGCTACATATAAATTGACTGACTCAGTTGTTGAGCAAGATTTCAGACTCTATTTAGATTATAACGCTCATCTCAATGCGGAGTTTCTGTAGATCATCTACTTCTAATTTAAGTTTTAACATCTGACATAATTTCTCCAAATAATTATACAGTTTATATAATCAGCTTACTGTTTCTTTAATCAGTTGTTGTTTCTCATTAATTTCTGCGCTGCATTCTTCCTTCGGTAGAATGCAATCCATCGGCGATGGCTGACAATTACAGAATAAAATACAAAAGTAATAATTGGATATATTGTGCATTCGTTGTTAGCGAATTTGAAGAATCGGCAAAGACTTGCAAGATTACGTAACCTGGAGAATCCTTCCCATTTATCTGTTTAGAAATTGTCTCCTTAATTCACGCTGCTACTTAGACTCTATATACATTCTTCCGGTCTAAATGTTAAATTGTCTTAATTTACAAGTGATTCAGTGAAATCATGAAATTAATGAGTCTTCAGTTAACTTCAAATAGCTAATTACAATGGACATCAAATTGTAACCTTTTTGGTTCGGAAGAAACTTCAGCGGTTTCTATAGAGTTTGGCATGCTAAATACAATGGTAGGCTACTGAATTCAGCAGTATTTTTTTGGAATGGTCCGCAAGATTTAAGCAAAGCATCAAAATATTTAGTTAGTGCATGGGCCTAGATTAAAAATGCACTTGTAATTTAATTTTCTAACTTTCCCAGACTGAATTGCGGTTGATTTGAGTTAGCATTTGGTGTCAGGAGCTCCATACATAATTAAATCGTTTCTACATTGTGGCAATATCCTGATGAAATCATTTTGCCATGTTGATTGCTGATATCATCAAGATTTGCTGAGGGAAAATCCCCTTGGTTAATGCAAGAAAATGCACCTCAGTGGCAGCCATCAGATAAAATGCTGGAACATCTTTTCAACCAGCTGAGCATAATTTCATGATATATTGTTTTGCCCAGAAAGTTGGTTACAATGTCCATCAATACTGGCAGGCAATTAGCTCAATTTTATTCAGGAATTCGTCATTATAGCCTATTAATTCATCAACGTAGGCCTAATGTATCTCATCAGTTGCCTGAGCTGTGGAGCCAACACTTGTTCACTCTCGTATGTTGTTCTCACTGATACGAGGAAACTTGTCACTTGAGTACTAGAACCAATTTCCCACTTTAAAGCGATGTCTTGAGACTCTTGACGAAATACTGGTAATGCTTAAAGTGAAGAAGAGTGTGGGATACGCATGTTTCTTCGTCTATACCCACGTATGCAATGGACATAGTATATATTATACTCTAGTGAGGAAGAGTAGTGAGATTGGGGATGAGGCAAAAGAGAGGATAGGCTATACTTACAGGCATACGCAAGCCCACATACATGTGTATGTAGGCCCACGTATATTTAATCATTACTAGAGTAAGCAGTTGGTTGAGAAAGAAGCGATTAATCCTAACGCTAGCCTATATAATTGCTGGTAAACTTCGTTGCCTACGATCGGATAAGGAAGCAGCGTATACGATTTCAACGTGAATACCTGAGGTGTCGTTTCTTGCAAGACAGCGCCACCTATCGTCGTCACTTCCTTTGAAGACGATTTGCTTGTGGCGCCCTCTGCCGTCTGGAGACCGTCTCGAGATTCTGCGACAGGTGGCGCTAATGAAGATGGATCTTCATTGTTTGCATCCTGTAGCCAGAAGTCACACAGAGGTGCCTTAGGAAACACTAGAAGCGGCGATCTTAACTGTGATTTATGTCTTTGGACGACGTGCTCAGTTAGCTTAAATTATGACTAAAGGGTGCGAAGCCGCTAATAGCAATTAACGGACAGTAATCGCCTATTCCAGATTTCCAGTGAATGCGGGGAAGGTAATTCACATATAAATGGCGGTTGCTGCATAGCAATGCATAACCCGACATGCAATGTAGGTCCCTATAGGATCCTGAATCCATGATTGTCCAGACGGTCGGTCGTCCAGTCACAGCTGAATGCAAAGCCTCGCTATTTTTATCTCTCGGTTGCTAATCTAAAAGTTGAATTTAGTTTTATTATGCCAATGTTCGGTTATAATTAGCGATCCATTTATTGATTTCATTTGGATTTGCAGACTGCCTACATTCAGAAGTTAAGCCTGTCAATCAAATACTTTGTAACAATATTTTTGATTGGTGGTAGGCCTATACGTCATTGACGTCTGCACATTTTAAAGATATCACTAGTTGATGGATGTTGTAGGAAGCCTACCTTCTTCCATGACATTTCCTGTTGGTTATTCTGGTTTCGATCTGATCAAGTTTTCAGACCAGAACTAGTTTGCTGTGTAGGTCTACGTTTAATCAGCGACGTTGCATCTATTGATCGGAAATAAATCTGATTTTGTTATAGTGCAAGTAGGCCTAATTAGAAACATAGCACCAAACAATTGACTTGGCAAAGTAAAATGTCTATGTTACAATTCGGAATTCAATGCGGAGGAAACAAGCTTAATAAATGAGATCACAATTGGCCTAAATGTGCAATTTCAGTGTTTTAAATGTGAAATACGGCACAGTTCATGAAAACGCAATAAAATTCCATAAGTAGGCTATTCACACCTCTTAATGAAAGTAAAAAATTCGATATAAAAACTAGGTAAGCCTATCTGATAGGGATCAAATTACAACAATGCCAAAATCCTTAATTACACAGTGTTTTCCTGATCCTTAGACACCGACCTTTCCGTCTAACGGACCGTGAGTCCTAGTCAATCACCTATCTATTAATTTAGTAGGCCTACATTAAAGCATGCGATTGATCTTAGAACATAAATATTAGATCTCAATAGACCTTATAGGAGCAAAAACTAGGCTCGAGTTAATTTCTTATTTCCTGCGCACTTCCTGCACTTCCTTAGACGGTAGTGCGCAGGAAATGAAAGACTCTGTTTCAGGAAGTGTGCAGAGAATGAAAGATTCTGTTTCACGCCTTAATTTAGTCGGATTAGTGCACGCCTCGGTCTACGGAAATCCATCGATGTAGGCCTACGTATTCGTGGTAAATTATGTCGAAACATATCTAGATCTAATAGGGCTTAAACTGGTCAATCCAATCTTAGGATAATAACCTTTTGAATGTGTACACTCCTAATAATAATTTAGGGCCTATATCATTAAAAAAATTGGCGTACAGTTCAAACACCTTTGCAGTTTGTCATGTAGCTCGATATTTGGTTGTATAGGTCTAATATCTGAAATATTAGTGCGATATATATATATAGGGTCTATCCAGAGTTGTATGCAAGACTTGAAACTTCAAGACCAAGACGAGACCGAGACAGTGAGGTGCCGAGACCGAGACAGTGAGGTACCAAGACCGAGACCGAGACACTAGGTTCAAGACAGTACGAGACAGTAAACGACAAGTGATCCTATATAAAATGCTTTAAAATGCTAACGTATCAGTTTTCGGGAATAATTTTTATTTGTAATTTCAATTTGAAACTTATAATGTATATAGCACAAATTCCTGAGAACTGTTTTTATATTGCTGCGCAAGATTTTAAGACAGTTCACGCGAAACTTATCGAGACATCTTGTTCGAGACAGAATAAGACATTCACTTCAAGACAGTTTCTGAAAATTCGAGACGCTACCTCGAGACCGAGACCGAGACAGCAGGCCTCGGAGACCGAGACCGAGACACTAAAAAAACTGTCTCGAGACGTCTCGAGACCATACAACTCGGGGTCTATCAGTATTAATCAGCATTGCGTACAGATCTCAGGATTGTAGGCCTATGCGCGCCTCTATCCTACGCAAAAAAAGGCTTAGAACATAATATTAGGCCTAGTGTTCAGGAGTGGACTTAGATGGAAGTCTTCAAATACGCTGTAGGGTCAGTTGGATAGGAATCCTAGCTCCTCCAATGATTTGCGACAAGCTCTGAAGATTCCAAAGTGAGTTTGACTGCCCTTCAGCACCTGTGAATGTGCGCTGAGCAATTTCTATCGTATGACAGTAGAGATAATATTTCGTATGAAACCAACCTGGCTTTTAGAGAAACGCCAAAATTACTCATTTTGCGACATCGTAACGTTAAGAAATCTGCGAAACTGTTCCTCTGACGTTCATTTATAAGTAATCTAGAAAGAGAAGAAATAGGCTATATATAGCAATCTATTGAGCAACCTAGAATAGCTTGGAATTGGGGATTTCCTTCATCACTAACTGCGTAGAAACGTGGAAATTGTTTGTGCCGAGATTGATGGGTCTTCATGCAAAGTTGTATTATTGTTTCGTCTGTTACCTAGGGGAGATGCACTGTTTCGTTCATTATAAAATCAATTTTTTTCTGGATAAAGTTTATGCCTAATTGGCATGCCATTTTACGACTAAACCCTTGCTATTATAGCGATTGTCTTTTAGTATAGTTCTGCGGTGTCGTTAGCGCGGGTAGCTATTTTTAGTCCAATATGATTGAGAAAATGTCCCAGTGTACGAGATCTAAGGGAAAGCAAAACACACAGGTTTCAACATCATGAAAACCAACATTTTCAAGACTGGTATAATTACTTTAAAAGTCAGATGTTGATGGGCATTCAACTAGTTTTAAGTTAACGGAATTTCGTTCGAAACATACGGTAAAACCTATTGGGTTTAAGGAAGGAACTTCCAGTGCATATGAATTCCATTGTTTTTCGCCAAGTGCTTCAACTGAATGAAATCGACGTGTGTAGCCAGACCACTGATGTAACGTAATGTAATGTAATGTGATACATCTTCGAAAATTTCTCAGCGCCCACAAAAAGTCACGTCAAGGAGACCCGCTTATATACCAGCGCTATACCAAATCAAGTCCGCAAAAGCAAAGTCTCTCGTTTATTTCCTTTGCCAGGTCGAAATCCGGGGGTTCAAGCCGAAGAGACAGCATGGTGCTACGGTGGTAGTCGGTGATGAGGGTTGTCGTGTGGAGACCCAGGAATAGAATCTGGGTATTACGCCTTGATGGAGTGATTGGAGTCATTGGAGTGGCGCAACAAAATAACTAATTTTATAATTTCTAAGCAGTTGTATGGTCGGAAGTCGGCCTGCAAAAATGTGAGGGCCTTTGTAATTCTCAGTGATGTAGTCGAGTCCACCTAAACCGAGTCGAGTGCGAGTCCAGAGTTGCTAGAGTCCGAGTCCCAAATGTCCAAGTCCGAGTCCAAGTACACGAAAACACACAATAAAAGGTCTTGTTAAAACACAGGGTCCCATTTTCCCATATCTGTGTTTATGACACCTCTATTATACCCAACCCACAACCGAACACTAAGACACCCTTAGCCCAGGGCAATGATTATACCCCTGGGGGCGCAAGGGAGGCGAGAGAACAACGGTCACAGTCATAATTACAAACAGCCCCGACAGCCGCCCAACTCAGATCAAAGCGATGACCACTCCAAGTTCCAGAGGCTGGCCACGCGCGACCTTAAAGCAATAGCTCCACACGCCACCTATACCCCACCCTCCAACGCAGCGCTGTGCAGTGTGTGCACCACGACACACTGCACCAGGAACACACTGCACAACGTACACAAACTAATTCGAAGTTGGCCAAGAATGCTTAGAGATCTAAATACAATCTAGGTTAGAATAGGAGCCATTTTAAGTAAGTAAGTAGTGAGCATATGTAGTTTCTGCAGTGAGACAAAATCCCAAAATCGTGACTCGAAAACCCAGTCACGGAGTCAAAATTCGAGTCAAGAGCTTCGAGTCCGAGTCCAAGTCCGAGTCATGTTATTCCGAGTCCGAGTCATGTTAGTCCGAGTCCGAGACATCCGAAAAACAGTCTCGAGTCGGACTCGAGTCCTTTGCCGGACTCGAGTACGACATCACTGGTAATTCCAGGCTCAAAAGAACATACAACGGCAGGGAATAGGCCTTCACTGACTACCGTAGCTTCCTTTTTGGGTGCAGTCTATCTTTCGATTACGAGTAGCATAAGGTTTACGAGTATGCGGCCTACTACTAGCAGTCGTTCAGTGCCAATGAGACAAAATTTGTCTTGGCATGGTAGTCGATTGGTTAAAAACCAATCGATCAGAACGGGCTGACCAGAGCGGTCAGCCCGTAACACCCTGTGTGCGCCTAGTGAGCGGGTTCGCCTCTCGTCCGAGGCATCAATTACTGTGTAGGGACCTTGAGCAAATCCGTCGCGCACAATTGCTCTGCATTACAACTGCAGTTGCGCCGTCGAGACGTGCACACGTGTGCGCTTTCGTGCAAGACTTGTGTTAAAGCGCGTTATAAATGCAGAGTTGTATTATATTGTTAAAATGTGTAGCACTTTATAGAACCATATTAGACTAAACACGCACTCGGATTAATTGGCTATGGCTAAAAATAGCACAACTTGACAGGCCTCTGTTTTTGGATTGGCTGCCTTTGCTGGGTATTTTAACGAGTTGAAGATCTGTAGACATCTTATTTTTACTCGACCCTTTTGACATAAACTAATTATAATCTGGATTCTCCCATAGACCACAAACTCAACTGCTCACTTCCTTCCAGACGTAGCCTCTGACTGACTAAGCCCATTTTTAGTTTTAATCGAAACTACCAAAGTTTAGCGCGTCGTCTTGCAGCTAATATAAGAACTGGACATATCGTTCTATCCTTAGGGCCTAATAGGCGTGACTGTATAATGTATTGCGCCTCTGCGTTATTTGCGGACATTTTAGCACACAATATATATATATATATATATATATATATGATTTGAAGTAGAGTTCAGTTCCTCTACTGATCTGTAGAGCTGTTGATCTTCTTTTTCGACAACAAAAACTCTGATCTGACCAATCAATTCATTGAAGGAAGGGATCATCCATGTCATCCGATCGATCCTATAAGAAAACGTCTGCATCTGCATTTGAACAGTATTTAAAACCGTTTATTCGTCACTATTTCTCGATCATCTTTTCACACGCGTTTCTATTTTCAATCATTGCTACAATTCGATGGCTTTTAGGGGCAGTTTTGAAGTTCCAGGAGAAATGTGTTTCGCAAATATGTTCACTATTAGGCCTATTGAGTTCGCCAGGTATCAGTATATTAATAATACTTCTTCTTCAACTTCGACTTCTTCCTTGCCATCCTCCTCATCTTCTTCTTCTAGTTATTATTATTATATTTGTCATTATCATAATCATCATCATCGTCGTCGTTGTTATCACATGATAATAAGACCGATTGAGAGGGGGAAAGGGGGATCAAATACCCGGGCCCCACCCTGAATTAAATAAATAAGGGGCCCCCACCCTTTGATTATTTGTAAATTGTTTCTGTTATTATTAACAAATTTATTAACAAATCATATATGGTTTTATTAACCAGATTTTTACTTTAATATTCTCAATTAGTTCATAAGGAGGCCTTTCTGGCCTTTTTGCTTGCAAAAGAATCAATAGCGGAATAAAAATTTTAAGTTTTTGCCAACTCTGCTTCAATGGCCAATGTTGCCAATCCATTGACTCTGTTTTGACACATTGTTGCCAGCTGATAGTTCTTTTTATTCGTTTTAACACACTGCATGTTCCCTCTGCACTTGCAACGGAAGCTGGAAGACAAAAAATCTTCATGGCAAAAATTAAATTGGGAAAGATATTCTGTAGTGAAATTTCATTCAGTTTATTCAACAACTGAAAAAGTTGAATAATTTTTGAGCAAATATTTGCATGATTAATTAGTTTTAATGAGTCAACCTCGTCTATTAAATCTTTGCAAATGTCGGCAGTTTAACGTTCACAAACGTTTTCACAAATGACCCTGCAGTCATAATCTTCTTGGAAAAACTTCCAAAAAAGTTCAGATTTGTTGCAAAGACTCGACACTGCAACAAAAAGCTTTTTTTAATCCAGTTACTAAGGAATCAGCTAAAATATTCCATCTCTGAACTCATCCCTTGCAGACAAGTAAAACTGTTTCAACAACTGCAGTTTGTGGATGTTTGTAGACTTTCATTTTTTCAGTTAGCTTCTTTTCTTGAAATTATGAATTAAAAAAAATAAAATTATTTACTTTCGTTATCATTCAGCCGACAGTGAGGAATGATGATGAATTGATGAAAACTTTGATAAGTGAGTGATGTATCATGTATGATGTAAGTGTAGGGCTCGTAATTTTGCAACATTTTCCAGTAGGTCTATGTTGTATTATAGTATACTATCACTCAGTCTTCATTCATACTCAAAAATATAAGTTGTACCGGCCCCCACTTTGCTCTCGACGGGTCTGATAATAATAATAACTATTAATATTATCATTATTCATACTGCTACTACTACCACTACTTCCACTTCCATAACGACTGCTACCATACTACTACAAAAAACTTATAGGTATTACTACTGTTATTATCGTCAGGGCCATTCTTGTATATGATATTTTTATCAGATGTATTAGCGATCCCAAGAAAAGAAATTATGTTCTAACTATATGAACGAACAATCGTATTCTAATTATTCCAGGAAAACAATTCCTAGTAATTATACCTCTGTAACAGTTATCTTTCATCTGAATATTCGTCAGTCTCGATTTCGTCCATTTCAGCTCGTTTTTGCCTCTTTTTATTCCTTTCTTCTATTCCTCTTTATCGGTCCTCGTTTTTCTTTCGCGTCAGTGTATTTCCTTTGACCTCTCAACCTCTTTGTACGGAACCTCATTTATATTCGATGATCTCTGTACTTCCACTCTGGTCTTTCGATATTTCCCGTTATCTTCCACGCAGTTCTCATCGTCCTTCTCTCCTAGCTTTAACACTATCTGTCTCATTTTGATTCTAGATCGACTCGTGGTTATATGATACCCTCTGGCACTTATCTCTTGCGCCGCTTCAATTCCTAACACCATCCATCGTATCCGTCTGACTGTAAACCTGACCTGACCCCATAAATATTGATCACTGACGCAACCTGACCTTGCCCGACTCTTGGTTTTAAGTTGATAAAACGTCTCCAAATAAGGTGGTTGTAGGTTCCTTTGATTTACTGTGCGAGTCCCGAGATGACGATTACAAATAATTATGTATACAATTTTATGTTTCAGTCAAAATACTTTCCAGGTCAGAAACAGATAAATGTATTCAAAGACTTATGGCATATTAGTGACAGATCGTGTACCGGCTGAAACCCGAGAGCAATGATGTTTAACTATCGCTGAGAAGGAAGTTGTGGGGTCATACGCCCAGGTTAAGAAAATGAAGTCGCGAACAGCATATAATTTTCTCCAACTTCTTATTTGTATCTCTTCTAGTTTCTGGTCAGTATTTTCCTCCTATATATTGATATCAATCTTTTTCTCCTCTGATGTTCCTCCTGATCTCAACTGCTCACATCCAATTCCCTCTATTCCATATTTCTTAGGATAGCCTTTCTATCGAACCGATCGATCAACACTTACGTCATCATACTGGATTTCATCCGCCTTCTGTACATTTTCTCTCCTATTCTCGCTTTTCATTATGTGTTCCGCACATCGAATTATGAAAACACGAGCACAGCATAACTTCGCTTTCAATAATGAGCTTAGAACGAACGAGTTGCCTTTTGAGAGGCAGAGCTTGACTTCATCAGTCTGCCAGAAAGATTCTGCTTTGACTCGATCCTGATCTAGTAAGGGTCCCGTCGTAGACCAAGCGCCGTCTGTCGTTTGTTCGTTCGTTCGGTCATTCGGTCGGTCGTTCATTCAGTCGTTCGGTCGGGCAGCCTTAATGCTAATCGTCCTTAATTTGCTTCGATCTTCTTAGCTGACGTGACCGGCGAAATGAACGCGCCTGCTCCGTGAATCTCTGGAGTTAATAATATACTGAGGAGGAGACGGAAGCAGAGGAGGATGGGGAGGAAGAGGAGGATGAGGAGGAAGAGGAGGATGAGGAGGAAGAGGAGGATGAGGAGGAAGAGGAGGATGAGGAGGAGGCTGGGTGCTGGATGAATCCGATTTACTATGTCCTGACGCAATGGCAACGGCGCTTCCATCACTTGCATCTCGGTGATGACTCAAACGGTGATGATGATGATGACGACGGTGATCCTTGGCACCATGATCAGCAGTGGCATCTCCGTCATCACTGTCACAGGCAGCATTTGTTCTTCGATCCGACGGAGTCGCGGACGAAATGATGGTGGAAGTGGTGCTGATGGTGGTGTGAACTGATGGACGGAGTGGTAGAGTGGCTGAGATGGATGGATTACGATCGATGGGTAGGATTCCATTGAGAGTCGGTTGATTGTCGATGACTGATGGGAAGTGGAAGACATGGAAGGAATCGGAAGAGGAGTCGACGGGAGGCGATGGAGGTGGAGGCAGAGTGAAGACGTGTTGCTGCTGAACAGCATCCCAATGACGACACCTGCAGTCGCCCAGTCTCCCCACAGATGACGAGGACTTCCTCGGAAATATGCCGCATCCAACGACGTCATCGGCAGCAACTGTTTCCGGAGATGATGGCCGACAGCTGCAGCAATCTATTGAGGATATCAATCAATGAATTAATTATTCAACCAATCAATCAATCAATCAGAATCAAGTCCTTTTCAATTGAAACTCCCACATACATGTTTATACACGTAGGACTATGTTTCGTATGTTCATATTATTCAGAATCAGACCTCTTGTCTGATTTGTCCTTTGTCTGTCTCGTCTGTCTTCGTTTTAAACCATTTTTTTTATTTGATCACTGCAACTCACTGACATTAGAAATGCATCTCGGTAAAAATCAGAATTCCCACGACCCAAGAATGTTCGTAAATGACTGATTCCTCGGCATTTTATGTCTGCATAGTAGACTTCTCTTTCTATTGAATGAGGAAGATACCAATTAAAGTCCTGCTGTACAGTGTGTCATTCAAGTCCTTCCTAATTATCCCTTAGCAGCGTTTGATGCATTTGACACATCATGTCTGTCTGTCTGTCTGTCTGTCTGTCTGTCTTTGTTTCTTTTTTGTATCTCTCATTCGATACTGATGTCATTGAAGTTGCTACATCTGCGTATATATAATCATATATAATTATATGCAATGTTGATGTTATCATGGAATCAGGTTTATGTAACGAATTTCAGTCTGTACTGAATCCTTGTGTTTGGATTTTTTCACGCTATAAAACTTGTACTCTATAGTTTATCGGCTATAGCTACAGTCTCTTGTATATCTCTCTATTGTACATGTAATTGTATAAGTCAATGCATGCAAACCAATTATTATTAAAGTAAACGGATGGGCCAGCAATACAATCAACATATTAATATTATGTAGAAATAATGTCAACCACTAAATTTCCACTACTTAATTTTTGAACTAAATGTCATTTCAATTGATGAGTCGTGATGACAGAGGTTTGATTAACTAGCATTGTGACCATAGTTGAATTGACAATGATGATGACGATGATGACGATGACGATGATGATAATGATGACGATGATAACAATAATAATAATAATGATAATGATGATGATGATAATAATGATAATAATGATAATAATGATAATAACAATGATAATAATAATAATAATAATAATAATTATGATAATAATAATAATAATAATAATAATAACAACAATAACAATGAGGTGTTTTCGTATATTCGATTCAAACTGACAAACCGCAATATGATTACATGGGAAGTGGAAGTCATGGAAGAAATCGGAGGAATAAACCAAAACTGCTATGTTCCAATACCGTATACCTTTGCCATCATGGGTTCTTCCATATGGAACGACCTACCTCTACCGACAATCCGTAGTAAGCCTTTAGTTGGGGTTCAATCCTCATCTTTTCGTTGACTTATTAAGACTTCATTGCTTCCTCGAGTTGTCACGCTCAGGTCGCTCTGAACAGCTAGCTTTGTACGAAGCGCTATATGAATTCTCAGATAGACGTCACGATGTAGGCCTAGTAGTAAACAGATCATGACATGTTTAACTGCATGGCAGCCAGCAGGTCGCCCATCATGTGAGCCGTAATCACCTGACGACGGTTCTGTTGGTGAAGACTTTTCAGAGGTTTCGTGATTTGATAGCCGCAACAGCCGCTGCCGAGTCTGTAAACATAGCAATTGCACAAACCCTGTAGGTATTAAGTGAGCAACTTAAGAAAGTATATTCTTTATCTCTTGATCCTAACCCTAATCCTAGCCAGTTGCATAACCAAATCCAAGGGTGCGGTTGAGCAACTGGTATAGTAAGGAATAAATTCACTTACTTAGTCGTTTCTTCATATGTAAGTATTAGAGTTTAGATTTTAAGGCTAGATGGTAAGACATGTTTATCACTTAATATTTATTTTGATCTGATTCTGTTTCTAAGCAGAATACAAAGATGATGCAAACTTTCCTTTTGATGGATGACATGTTGTGAGCATTTAATCGTTTTCTCTAGCTTCTTCGCGTCCATAAATACATTTTCGCAACTTGTCCAAACTTGGACTTTGACTCAAATGCTCTATGCTAGCCCAGCGCACGTATGACAACCTCATAGTTTTAAACATCTCTCAGAACTCATCACAGTCTCCAAGTCCTTAGTGTTTTATCTAAGCTAACTGAACAAATTTTATCTTGTCCTTCTCAACGAATGCCTCTCTATCATTCTTTCCTTACCCATCACCAATCGATCAGGTTTCTTTAAGCACCAATACGCAGAAGCTCTACTTGCTTTTCTGTGCAAAATAAACTGGTACATCGTATCTGCCGTCAGCTAACAGCAATTTGTCTGCATTTGCCTCATCGACATTTCACACCTGTTGATAAAATCGTCCATTTCTTCATATTGTCTTGGTTAGGTGACTTTGCACTGCGCTATACTCTGGTTCCAAAATCCTATCTGTTTCTCAGATCCTTCTCTGTTGAAGTCTCAACTCACTACTTGCATCTCATCCCACTTTCTCCTGAGGTGTCTCTCAAGGCTCCGACCTGGGTCCACTCCTATATATACTGTATATAGCACCATTGAGTGATCTCAGAATCCTTCAATGTTAAAATATTGCATTATAATAATATTATTCATTGATTTATGCATTGGTTAGAATCTTTGTGCTTTTGCGCCACTGTATGGTCTTCCCTGTCGCCTTTGTAGCAAGACGTGAACATATTAACATTGAACTTGCATCAAAGCCGCTCTGCATACACATAAAATGCATGTTATCAGAGGTCGTGACTTGGGATTATGTGTCAGGATGGACAGCGGCGACAGACTCAGATAAATCTACGACACCGATCGATTGACATTCACCATATGTTTTCCCCACCTATTTCTCCTCCTCCACTAGATAGTCCTCCTTCCTCTTCTTCTTTTTTATGCTCATCACTCCGCTTTTCCCACAATCTTACTTTTTATGTCTTGCATCCTTTTCTTACGCTCGTCTCATTCTTAGTCCGTTCACCTTCTGGTCGCTCGGTTTACGAGGTCGTTAATTTGATGGGCGGTGGGTGTCAGACGTGCGAAGTGTTCTTGGAACACTCTCGCTCTTCGGAGATTGTTTAATGGTTTAATGTTTTGTTTCCTATTGGAGGTGTCTCCCGTCACCTCTTCCCTCCATTTTCTTAGCATCTGTTGTCCACTCCTTTGCTATACCTGTGGGTGTCTTAATCTGTGCCATACATGTCATCGTCTGGTTCTAAATTCGTATCATTTACACACGTGGAGTTGTGTCGTTCAGTGAATCCAATATGTTTGCTTTCCCAGTTCGTCACCGAAGCCGCAAAGAACTCCATTAATCTAATTTGGTGACGTTCATAATGAAGTTATATATTAACTCACACGTTGCGATCATGATAGTCCAACCCAACACATCAGTCGATGTCTAGTTCAAACTCCACATCCAAGTCCGAATTGTAACTTAAGGCATGCACGAGTTCACAACAAAGAAATTATCGTAGCACCATTTTAAATAACAAACAATGACACACAAAGTCGTAGATTACAGTCTTTTGATGCAGGGACGTCATTTCAGCTTTTTCAGAGGGGGGGGGCAAGCAAGAATTTTTCTGGCAACGGGGGAGGGGGTTGTCTAAAATTTGGTTTGGTTTATGCGTTTTCAGTGGTACCAAAATATTTGATTTGTTAAACCTTGTATCTGCAAAAACTCTGATACAGTTTTTAAAAAAGTGAAATTTGTCGATTATATGCACCTGTGATATGATATAATGTTAATATATGAAATTCAATTAGATTTATTTTTAATATGACTATTAAATTACGACCTTGTATGGAGATGTGCACGCACTATAATCTAAATCTGGAAATTTAGGGGGGCAAATTCCCTCCTACCCTCCAAATGACGTCCCTGTTTTGATGCCTCTGATTCAAACTTTCTCCTGAAAATGTAGAAATGCGTTTTATGTCAATGTTATTGCACTCAAAGATCGAAAAATTTTTTTTATTGATTCGCAAATACTTCCGAGTTCAAAGCAAGCTTGCCGTGTATTCCAATCTATATCTCTGAATGTATACGTGGTACAGTATTTCTGCCATAGACCATGATTTTAACAGCTATCCTCTCATATCTAACCTTTTACGGTTAATTGATAGATAAAGTAGAGCTACGTTTATGAAGCGCAACATAAACGATGTCTTCCATGCTTATTATTATGTAAACACTAGTCAGAGGGCTAGTTTTGACTGATTAAACGTTATTTGTCTACATATTCAGGGCTTGGCATTAACCTCAATTTAATCTGAATCTTATATTATAGCACCGCTTTCATAATTTGGGCAGAATCATTTGAGATCCGTGATGTCCTGAAACCGGAAGTGAGGCTGCATATGACAAAGTAAGACGTTTTGGCGCAGGACGTCCTGCGCCAAAACGACATGTACCGGCAGAGGACGAGCACACTCCGAAATAGACACGGACTGCGAGGTTAATTGACCAGTTCAGCCCCGACCTAAACGAAATCGCAGAATTTGCAGATTGGACATAAACATTAGTATTGCAGAGGTTTCTGTCGGCTGTTCGAATGCCCCGAAACCAATGAACAAATTATTGTAAGAGCGGTATAAGATCCAGTTAACCAAACGAGGACAAAGGAAATGGTGTTTCTTCCTCGTTATATTCTCTTCGTTTATCGTCCGAGGATTTTAAGGACCTTCGAAATGATAAAACGACTTAGGGTATGTGGAATCAGTCTCGTTCCAACTCACCATTCCCACATTTGCCCATCCCATCGATCACGACAGCCATTGAGTCCTACGGCATGGAGCCTATCGTAAGTGCACGCTTGATTTGCACCTTTCCACACACGTAAGTCGAAAGATAGGAGGAGTCTGGCAGCTAGAGTCAGTTCAACCCTTAATCGAATCATAAGGGAATGACGGTGCTTAGTATTCAACCTGCATATTCGAAGTTGGTGTCGAGCCATTTACCAGCGAACGGAAGAGAGACGAGAGAATGGTGCTGTAGGCCTAGAGCAGCTACATCGATGCTGCTGTTAAATTATTTGAATGTTTTCTGTTTTTATCATTAATTCTGCTTCTCGATGGTCCGATCCCGCAACTGCTGGGTACATGTACATGTATCAATGGACGACGCATTTGCTGACCTTGCCCTTGCCCGGTCACGTGGTCAGTCGGTTAAGTCGATAGGTCATTCAGTTACCTTATTCGCTGCAGTGTTCTGTGGAATAACAGCCGTAAAACGAGGATGGACATGATCCAGAAGCCAAGAGGTCGCAAGGGCGCCTAAATATTTCAAAAAACGTCATGTATTTTTTTCGCGATTTTTACGACTGCACCTGGATGTTTCAATTTGTCAAAAAGTAGGTCGGCACTAGTCAGCGAGTTACTCATCAATGTGAGATGCTGAGGTAAGCTACCAGTCTGCATGCCGCAAACTAGTTAGCAAAATCCCGACTGCCTGGAGGTGGTCAGACCATCCGGGTGGTCCTAACTTACAAGTTACAACACACTTCGTGAGAGGGTCGAATAATATTATTGGCAAGTAGGCCTATGTTGTCATGTAGCAATGACGAATAGCAGATTATCAGATTAAAGTGGTGGGCGGCAGGCTGGCAACTTGGCCCAATTGCTATTTTTGCAATGCACTTTATTATCCATAGGACCTACACACGGTTTTTATTATATATATATATATATATATATATATATATATATAATATATGCAGAGTCTAACAGTAAATGAATTGTGTTCATTTCGGATTTGAATTCTGTCATAAATCCCATGAAGCGTCTGTACAGTTTCTGATTGTCAGAAAGAAGAAAAGTCGAAAGATTGAGGTTACTGTCTTCGGTCCTTCTTACATCAATTCGATCTTTATGCAAATCTCAATCGCTGATATTTCTGTAGATGCAGCTGTTGTTGAAAATGCAGACAAAGCATTGGAAGAACCTGATTTTTTTCAATTTTCTCTGATGCATCGACAACTTCGAAGGATTAAAAAGACATCACTAGAAATGAGGAAAGTGACATTACTTAATTCCAGTTCCACCTCCGCCTCAAACTGTGATATTTTGAAGCAAGACCGATTATTCCCTAATGAGCCGGCACATTTTCCTTCCTCTATCGCAGCTGTTTCCTTGAAGACCATGTTTATCTTATGGTCCATGTCATCTTATGGTCAGTTTGAAGAAGACGGAAGTAGTCGGCATATTTTCAGTGGCGAACACCATTCCTACTTCTCTACCGGAAACTGGAAAGTTACTAGATCGTGGTTGAGCTACTCACCAAATCTGGAGAGACCACATTGTCATACCTGACAGTGCAGCGGCATAGATCGAAATATTCAGCGATTGTGCACTTTGCGATACAAGCGCGACATTTTGCACAGACATTATACAT
The DNA here is from genome assembly GCA_959347315.1 of Bimastos eiseni. Classification (NCBI taxonomy): domain Eukaryota; kingdom Metazoa; phylum Annelida; class Clitellata; order Crassiclitellata; family Lumbricidae; genus Bimastos; species Bimastos eiseni. The sequence continues at coordinate 27,518,304 of OY365806.1, read as the reverse complement.
TGTATTGTATTGTTATGAGATTTGGATGTTGGGCCACGCCAAAAAATTATTTTTGTTGAAAAGTTTAAACAAAAATTAATTAATTTTTTTATTAAAGTGAAATTTAAAAACAAAATCCAAGTTACACCATTTAAACATGTAAATGTTAAACATTCAAAACGAGAATCAATTACAAATCATAGTCACAAACTTTGAAATTGTCTATTTTTGCCCTTAAAAGAAGTTGTTAATGACAATGTTTCTTAGAACCAATCACTGGCGGGATCCATTGCTTCTTCACAGAGGATCCATTGTCTCTTCACAGAGGATCCACTGCCTCTTCCGAGGGGATCGAGTGCCTCATCACAGGCGAAATCCATTGCCTCTTCACAGGCGGAATTCAGTGCCTCTTCACAGGCGGAATCCTGTGCCTCTTCACAGGCGAGATCTATGGCCTCTTCATAGGCGGGACCCAACGCCTCTTCAGAGGCGCGATCCATGGCCTCTACAATGGATCCCACCTGTGAAGTGATGATGGATCTCGCCTATGAAGAGGCAATGGATCTCGACTGTAAAGCGATCGCCTGTGAAGCGGGATCTTTCGCCTTTTCTATGGCGGGATCCATTGCCTCTTCACAGGCGGGATCCATTGCCTCTTCACAGGCGGGATCAATCGCCTGTTCAAAGGCGGGATCCAGAGCTTGTTCAAAGGCGGGATCTATGGGCTCTTCACAGGCGAGATCCAGTGCCGCTTCACAGGCGGGAGCCATGGCCTCTTCACAGGCGAGATCCAGTGCCTCTTCACAGGCGGGATCCAAAGCCTCTTCACATGCGGATCCAGAATCTCTTCACAGGCGGGATCCATCGCCTCTTCGCTGGTAGGATCTATGGCCTCTTCACATGCGAGATCCAGTGCCTCTTCACAGGCGGGAGCCATGGCCTCTTCACAGGCCTGATCCATTGCCTCTTCACAGGCGGGATCCAGTGCCTCTTCACAGGCGGTGTAATCTTCAACTTTCTTTTCCTTCAGTTAAAATTACCGAACTCCAAGGATCGTGACACGTCCTCTTTCGTTTCTGAATTTTCTTTATTCACAACATAATATACAGTGCCTAAACTAGTGTAAAAATTAAAACATAAAACGGCCATCCGTGTCCTTCGGAAGTCAGAGCCGCGACTGTTCGATTACAAGCAATCAACCGTCTAATCAATACATTATGTCAGCCACCTCATTTGCCCATAACCGCCCTTCCAAACAGTCACATTACTTGCTTGTGCCTTAAGTGTTTAAATAAACAATATTAAACGATATTAAACAAACATAGACTGACATTTATCTTTCCACTTCTTCTGGCTTTTGGCATAAATGAAATTTAACAAAATCAAACTTATTTACATTCTTGACGTATAATCTGCTATTATACTCAAACTCCCTTTTTTGTACTTAATTTCAATGTCAAACATTTGAAGTGCTAAAGACCATCGAACTAACTTAGCTGACTTTGCTATAGTCTCTGTAATATATGTCAATGGATTATGATCCATAAAAATAATAATTTTTGACCCAATTACAATTTCTTTAAATTGATCCAAAGACCAAATTATTGTTTAGGCCTCTATTTTTCTATTGTGGCCCATCTGGTCTGCGTATCCGTAAATTTTTTACTAATAAATGACAAGAGTCTTTCTATTTCTTGATCATCCTTTTGACTTAATACAGCCCCTACAGAATAGTCGCTACTGTCACACAACAAGGAAAATGGTCTTCCCACTTCAAACACATATAGCATAACATCATTTCTTACTGCCTTCTTCAACGTATGTAATGCCTGCTGTGATGTTTTGTTCCAAGAAATCGGATCTTTTGCTCGTTGGTTAGTCAAATCCGTCAGCGGTTTAGCAATATTAGCAACGTCTTTTATAAATCCACGGTAGAAATTAAAAAAACCTAACAGTTGCTTCCATTCGTTTGAAAATACCGCAATATCATCCACATATGGTTCTGTAAATTCATTAACTGGTTTTAAAACTAAATTTATAGCCTTGACAAAAGTTCTTTTCGAGTTAATCAAACCAAATGGGACTCTCGTGAATTCATACAAACCACTATGAGTTACAAATGCTGTCTTCCACTGATCTTCGGTTTTGACCGGACAGGTCCAGTATGCGCTCCGACAATCTAATACTGAAATGACCATAGCCTTACCAACTCTATTCAGTACATCTTTTACATTTGGCATTGGATATTTACACTCAACAGTACATGCATTCAAATAACGGTAATCACATGCTAATCGTAAAGAACCGTCTTTTTTTAACCACAACCAATGGACTGGCCATGGGACTAGACTAATGTCTGATGATTCCATGTTTTAACATCTGTTGTATCTGTCGATCCACTTCCTCTCGATAAATAAAAGGTATCCGATACGCCTTAAATTCCTTTACACAAAATTCTGGTTTCAAATTAATTTCGTGTTCTACCAACGTACAAAATCCTGGTTGCTCTGAAAATCGATCTGCAAATCGGTTTAACACTTCGAGTAATTCCGTCTTCTGCACATTATCTAAATGAGATATTAGACCCCGTTTCAAATGAATAACTCCAACATCCTCTGTGTTTTCCATAGTTGTTGATAACTCCACAATATTTCCAAATTCCTGATCCTCGTCCACAATTAATCTGCAACTCAGTGATCTAGCAATAAACTTTCGTAGCTTATTTGCATGTATTATTTTCCGATTTCCATCTCCCATATCAACTAAATAAGAATACTTGGATCTCTTTTGTACTATCGAACAAGGACCATGCCATCTTGATAACAACTTATTGGTAGATGTGATTACTTTATCTCCTACTGAAAATTTCTTATCTTTTGCCCTCTTATTGTAATGATTAGTATATTGTAATTGTTTTTCACGAGTATGTTCTCCTGCATATGTCATTGCAATTTTGAGATTTTCTTTTAACTCCTGCAACTATCTTTCTGTTTTCACTTTCAAATATGACGGTGACTCAATTTCTTTTGTCCAAACTTCTTTCAAAATCGTCAGTGGTCCTCTCGGAACTTTTCCATATACGAGCATATAAGGAGATACCCCGGTGGTTGCATTAGGCACCTCTCGTAATGCCCAAACCGTAATGGAACGATTTTATGCCATTGCTTTGGATTTTCCAGAATAACATGATGAACCATCTTTTTAAAAGTTTGGTTCCATCTTTCTACTAGTCCTGCTGCTTATGGATGTCCTGGTGTATCAAATCTTGGAGTACACCCCATTGCTCTCATAAATTCTCTAGTCAATTCGGCTGTGAAATTAGTTCCCTGATCACTCGTCATCACTGCAGGAACTACCACATTCGTAAACAAGTCCTTCAATGCATCACAAACTGCTTTTGCTGTTAACGATTTTAATAGGAATACCGTTGGCCATCTTGTACATGAATCCACTACACACAAGCAATATTTATGTCCTGCCGCTGACATAGGTTCAATTGGTGCCACAACATCCATTGTCATTTTTTGGATTGCCACCTCTTCTTTGACAATAGCTTTAATTGGAACTCTATCCATAATTACACTCCTTGCTTTCATTTGACAATTTACACAAGATTTGCAAAACTCTTTTATTTCTCTGCGCATCTTTAGCCATGTAGAGAGTAACCTGATCCTTTCTCTGGTGTTTTCCTCTCCTAAATGACCACCCATTACAGATTTGTGAGCCAATTTTATAATCTGTAATCTTCGACTCTTAGGTAATACAAGTTGTTCAGTTTCATGACCTAAGATGTTCTCTTTTCGATGTAACAATCCATTGAGTACATATAAATTCTTTTCGTTTTCTTCAACTAATTTCCACCATCTTCCTACAGATTCGTCCTCTTTCTGTTGCTTTTCAAACAATTCGACATCAGCATTTCGGTTTTTTCTTACATGTTCATCTTCTTGCTCTGGAAATAAATTACTTAATATTCCTTCTCCCAATTCGATTTCTTTATGATCAGATTCTTCATTGTCTGTGTCTTCTATCTTGTTAATCCTTTCCTCCTTTATCTGTTCTTCTTGCTCTTCTTCATCACTTCTGCTTCATTACTCAAATACTGGGCTCTTGTCATCACATTGATTTGTGGTATGTTTCTTAGTTCTTCAATAATTTCAGGATGTATCAAAAACTGTTCACTGATGCTTACATTCTCTATTGCCGCGCATAACAACTTCCTGTAAGGAGTCAAATATTCCGTCGTTTCCACTCTTTCATATTTTCCTTCATTTTCCTCTTCAGCAACTCTTACTTCTATTTTCACTAAACGAGCAGATATTGGTTCACCCACCATACATTGTAATTTTACATGTCCTACTTCATCAATTTTCATTCCCTGTAATAACTTTGCATTTATCACTGGAATTTTTGTACCTGAGTCATACAACGCTTTTATTATCCTTGGTTCTTGACCTTCATGAGCTCTAATTTCAACTTCAAAATGCTTCATGCTGACTTTCTTAAATAATCTTAATCCTGCTTTCGTTTCTTGTTCTGTAGTATTTACTGGAATTAAACGTTCTCTATCTATCCTACACTTCATGACCATTTTTACCTACATGTCAGTATTTCCAGTCTCTTGATTTTCAACGTTCTGTTCACTAACTTGTATTCTATTCACCTTAGCTTTATCCTGATACTTACTTATCTCAGAAGCTTTGGCTGGATAATGGCAAAATTTAGCGATGTGCCCTGTGGTTCTACAATTGTAACACTGTTTCACATAACTTTCTGAACCCTTCTGATCTCTCACTTGATATTTGGACTCATAACTCTAATCGAACTTCTTATTTACAAAAGTTGTGGTTGTATTTTTATGACTGGGTAACTGACTACCTTTTGTAAACTCGTCCTCCTTCCACTTAGGTGACCTTGGTACACTAGCATATCCTAGAAACGTATTAAAAAGTTCCATATTTTGATTCCTATTTCTGGTTTCCTGATACTATTTCCCTTTTCCGCTTTGGTACCCTTCATTTCTTGCTCCCATATAATTTGTATTCATTTTATTCTGTACCAATCCACCAATTTGATTATTCACACGTATATCAGCAAGATCCGCAATCATGCTTGACTCAAAACACTCGGTTCCCTCTTTCGACAAAACAAAATTCAATGGTCCTGAAGGTAATGCTTCTATCAGTCTATCCGCGATTAACAAATCAAATAGTTTATCATAGTCTTTTCCGATGTTTCGACTTATGACGTAATAGTTAAGTAAATTTCTCAATCGTGCAGTAAACATGATAAAAGTTTTCTCATTGGTTTTCCTAGTTTCCATGAATTTTGATCTATATTCCCGAGGAGTAAGTTTGAATTCTTTGAGTAAATGTTGCTTCACTATCTCATAGTCTTGTAATGCAATTAAGGATAATCTGTTTAGCACAGTACGTGCCCTAGGTGTCATCAAAGGTAATAAAAATTTTACCCAAAAATGCCATCCAACCTCAAATCTACAGAAAGCATTCTCCACTGTCTTAAAATACAATGGTATTTCCATACTATCCTCTGGCATCTTTGGTAGAACATGTTTCATGGCGTTCCCAATCTTCTTAATCTTAGTTATTAATGATTCTTCTTCAAACCGTCTTCTCTCATCTCCCTCATTTTCTTCTTTGCGTCTCGCTTGCTCGACTTCTAACCTTTTCTCTTCTTTCTCATTTTCTTCTTTGCGTCTAGCTTATTCGATTTCTAACTGTTGCTTTGCAATTTGTACTTCCTCTTCTTTTATTTTTATTTTGGCTTTCTCCATCTCAAAAGTACGATCATTATCTTCTTGTTGCTTTTAAGCTTCTTCCGCCCTACCTTGATACTGATACTTGATTTGTTAACTCAACTTCTCTGGCTCGTGTTATTTCCTTTTCCTCTTTTCTCTTAGATTGTTCTAGTAATGACTCTCGACGCATCAGTTCCTCACTTTTCCTAGCTTCCTCTACTGCTATCGCATGTTCTACCTTCTTTTCTCCGCTTCGTCTCGATCTCGCTTGAGTAATTCTATTTGTAATTCAAATTGTTTTCTTTGTAATTCTAATTCTTCTTTCTTAATTCTGTTACTTTCTTCCTCTTGTTTTCGTTTTAATTCTAGCTCTTCCCTTCTGACCTGTTCTGCTCTTTCTTCTTTTTCTTGCTGAAGTTTTCTTTCTTCCTTCCTAACTTGTTCTGCTTGTTGATTCATCATCATTACCATTTGCATCATCATTTCCATAGTCGAATTTTTTGGGTAAAAATCCAAGTTACGCCCTTTAAACATGTAAATGTTAAACATTCAAACCGAGAATCAATTAAAAATCATGGTCACAAACTCTGATTTTGTTTATTTTTGCCCTTAAAAGTAGTTGTTAATAACAATGTTTCTTAGAATCAAGGTTAAAGTTGAAATTGAAGGTATGTATTCATATAAGACCTACTTATTTCTGCTTTCTCAGAAGTCCCCCTTCACAGAAAAACAAAACAGCACCTGGAAGTGAGAGTTTCCTTCAAGAACATCCTTTTACATGATCCTACTTGCACTTGTAGAACACCAAATATAATCAGGTCGTGTATGCTTCCGACAGGCTTGTTCAGTTAGGCTCGCATGTGTTATCTTTAGCCTTTGTCCAATATCGTATGACTATAAAATACGACTCTGGACTTCATTTAAAGGATCTGCCCCAAGACCCCGCTTGATATGTAATGTAATAGTACATTTATATAGCGCCCTTCAAGATACCTACTCAGAAGCCCTCCCTGAGCTGGCCTAAGTGATGTTAAATGTCATTTCAATGTTATCGTACAAATAAAATACATCAGTTAGCAAAACAATGCACACTAAGATGAGTTACTCCAAACCTGCTACATTGCATTTTGCGGCAAATATAAACAATTTCAAAGTTTGTGACCATGATTTTTAATTGATTCTGGGTTTGAATGTTTAACATCTGCATGTCTAAAGGGCGTAACTTGGATTTAAAAAAATTCACTTTAATAAAAAATATTTAAAAATAATATTTTTTATTTTCCAAAAATTTAAAAAAAATATTTTTCCAACATCCAAATCTCGTAACAATACAAGGTACTACGTCTGTGCAAAATATCATGCTTGTATCACAAAGTGCACAATTACTTTGCTATGCCGCTGTATTGTGATGATTGTTTGTAGATAGGACAAACCCTAATCTTCAGTGTGTCAGTGGATCAATGGTGATCATCATGGATCATCACAGCACGATGATATTAAGTTCACGAAGCCTGAGAGTCGCTTCATTCACTTCTTATCTATTGCAGAATCTAACAGCAACTACGGGTGTCGCAGTAGCATGCATAGCCTATTGGTAGGGCTGCCGCTAACGAGTAGTTTTGGAGTCGAGTACTCAGTCGAGTAGCTTAGCTTTGTGCCGCAGTAGCATACATAGGCAGTAGACCAATACCTTTCGTGTTATCTTTATTTCACAAATCTTGACAATTTCACATGACCAGTTAATCTTCCTTGAACTGTTCATCGTTCAATACACTGATCAGCGTAACCTAGAAACTTATTTAACAGTATACTGTGCATGATGTAATATATGCATGTACAATTGTAGGCTCTCATGTAACTGACTAGATTATAAGCGACATGAAAATTTGCACTATGCCTATACATCTGAGTTGTAATCATGTTTTGTCTTACACTATTACTGTGACTTGATCATGGATTATTGATGATAACGATAAATTTCTTCACCATACTTATGTTATAAATAGCCATCTTATTTTCACTCTCTATTCAATTGATGGGAAAGGAACACAAACTTAGAGTGCCCAACTGCCCTCGGCTGGTTTGTACTTGTTATGTCACTGGTGAAGTGCTTTGGCTTAAAAAATATATTCTTGATATTTATTTGACGTTTTAAGATTATCTGAAATATGAACTTGAACAAACATAGTGAAATACGACTTTAAAAAACGTGCCTATAAAATTAAACTCCCGGTATGTAACTATATATTATATAATATATAAAATCATTTAAATAATATCTTGGCTATTATTATATTGACTGAATACAAGAGGTGAATTTATTTCTGTGTAGATCTACATTCGCAGTCAAATCAACCAACCAGACCCAGTAGATAAAACGAGCCACGGAAACAATTTATCTCAACCATCACCCATCATTATTTAGTAACGGCGGACCAAAGCAACAGAGTAAGTAAGCTTTCTGAGTATATTATAAGGCCACGCATTCATTATTCTCCGGCATTCTTGTGTTTTGATGTTTGGTGACTGTAAAGAAAGACGGAATACGACGGGAGAAACGTCTTCAACTCCGTTTGTCCTGTTATTAACCTATAGTAATTCTTATCAATTCAACACTTCTTGCACGAATGCTTCTGGTAGCTAGCCACAGAAGAAGCCGATGATCCGAGCATAAGATGGAGACGGAGAAGGAGGATGAATTGGAGAAGGAGGATCTACTAACAGGAAGAGGAGGTGAACGAAAGGGTGAATGCAGGAGACGACGACAATAGGTGAAGAAAATAGATTTGGAGAAGGAAGGAAGGAAGGAAGAGTAGGATATAAGGGAAGGGATAAAGAATGGGAAACAACTAGCCGAGGGGTTGGTGATCGTTTCATAAAGCCATCTGTCCGCCGTCAACATCTACTGCGGCACATTTAAGTTCATTTCCTGACGCTGTGTGAGTCCACGAACAACAACACGACCTAACCACCCCACCCCACGTCCCTCTCCCAACTCAACCGTACTCTCTCTTTCTTCTCCTACTCCTTCAGCGTGTCTCCTCTCCGCATGCATACGACACCACGGAGCTGTTCATTATGTATGCACAATTACATACACGTCGTCATAAGTATGTATAATACTGTTCACATGAATATTAATCGTCAATGCATGCAGCATTCTGTTATGCATCTTAATATCAGCCACTGTGGTCCAGAACAATATTTAACCTGGACATAAATTTACTTAATATTTTTGAAGTCAGCAAGCAATTTCTGTTTGGCTGAGATGAAGCTCAGATGAAGATATATTATTTATGCCAACTCTAAACGGTCAAGAACTGGAATTGAACAGCATTATACACGCAAACGCTCAGGTGCGCCCTTGAGCAGTAGTCGAGGGCGCTACATGAATTTTCGTAATGAATTAATGAATTAACGATTGAATGAATTAATGAAAGAACGAACGAACTAATGAATGAATGAATGAAGAATACCGTTTTATATCAACGTCAATGTAGCGTAATTTATCATTTGAAGTGTGGGTGGAACTTAGTTCGTCTATGATTAAATATAGAAAGGGCAAAACTATAACCCGGATGCAAGAGCTTTTACAAAAAAAATGCTGATTAATCATTTGTGAATGTGTAAGGTGATCAAAATATGCCGTCTCCAATACACAATCAAGTCGCCAGAAAGCAATGGAATATCGTGTAATCCTCTGATATTAACACCCACTTCATCGTGGTGTTGTAAATCGTAATAATGCAGATTGGCTTTTAGCTGAGCTTCCTCTTTGAAAAAAGAAGGCGGTTTGAAAATTCGTTGCGTTAGATTGAGTATGCGAAAAATGCGCGGTCGACCTTGGGAGATTTTGTGTACAGTGTATTTCCGCAAGTGATCATTTCCACTTTTATCTTTGTCAATTGCCCACCATCATCATCTGCCTCGTGCTTCTCAATTTAATAACCCGCAGCTTCGCACTCAAAATTGAGGTTTCATCACTTCACGAACTCGTACCTTGACTCATTCGATCTCCGTCTCTCAACTCTCGCCCTAAATGTCACTTGCTTTAAGCTACTCTGCCACTCTGGCTTATCTGTCTGCTGAACCTTCACCTCTCCTGGATTACCATTTGGACAACCCATCTGTTTCGACGCAGCGCTATTGAATAAGCCGGTGGCCTTGTGCTTGACTTTGAGTGGCGCTTTAGAACCTTGAATATTACGACTAGCGTATACGATTAAGGATCAACTGCCCATATTTGAGATCGTGCTATGGTATGCGCCTATACGCATGTCTATATCCGTGTATCAGGTTATAATCGACAGGCCTATATGAAGTCTACCATTACAGTACAGGCCTACGTTCCTATAACCAAATCAACATCAGAAATTAAATCTACATACCGAAATCAGTAACATTAGAGGTATTACACATGTAAATGCAAATAGGAATGGAACAGGTAAATTTTCTATTTGTCAATTACGTCATTCGTGGTGTCATGATGGAAAAGCACCTCGGTGATTTTTCATGTCTATGGACCAACTGACCAATTCGAAATGATGAACTCGCCCAAACACCATTTAGCAAACGAGACCCCAGACCAGGTAAAGGATTAACATGAGTTCTGTCTTCATATGCCTCGTGTGAGCGAACGTAAGAGACAATTATTTCCGTGTTTTATACATGCCTGTTGATTAGCTGAGCATGAAGGACAACGGTATCAACGTTCAAACCCATGAACCGTCTGAGAAAAGATTCCAATTTGCACGCTCCATGTAAGAAGACACGAAGCGCTCGAGCACACTGGATATCATTTCGTAAAAGATACGTTACGGTTAAGAGAACAAGTAAAGAAAGCCATTTAAGGAGTTCACGTGTTGCTCAGCCTAAGTAAATTCGTGTCACAGATGAGATGACGACCCAATGATGTCTGACCATTTTGAATCAGAAACTAGTGCTCAAAGGCCACCAGTCTCTTTTCGTTTTATCCCTGTTACCCGGTCATTGGTCATTCGATTGACTTCCCAGATTTTTATGTTTCCACCAAAAACCCGAACGGTGTCCGCCGAGCCTATTTAAACTGTCAGGTTCTTTTCCTACCGACGTTGTACGCCTTCGTATCGTTATTCCCAGGCGGGGTTCTCTGCCCTGCCTGACTCCGGGTGGAAACTCAGGTTATGAACGCAGTCGTTACCAATCGATAAGGCGCAAATCGTTTGCTTACGTCGCCTTCGTTTAGAGTTCGTTTCGGACTATATCATGGAGTGCATGGACCTACAGATGAAACGCGATGGCCGCCATAAACGTCAAAAGGCGCATTCGAAGAATACGTCGGAGGAGATGTCAAGACGCGTTGAATTTATCGTCACGGCATTACAGCGTGGCTTCGTTGGCGGGACTTGGAAGCCTGCGATGGCACGCTATCTCCTATTACGCTTCGGCTATTAATTTTTGCGCCGAGATTTTCAGCATTGCGGATGTAACAGAGAGTTCTTGAATAGAAAAGCAATTCACGCTGAGATAAAAGGGTGAGTATGCAGATAAATCATTGCTATTATTATGTGTGGGTAGATCTCAATGATCGTGCAGAAACAATGTGACATTGTGAGTATGCTATGATGTCGGGGATATTAAATCACCAAAGTCCAAGGGCCTATTATTGCTAAAGCGGAAACGAGTGTGGATTAAGTGGGAGACATGAGAGGTGGAGATTAGAAGTCGCGCCGAATACACTGATGTGCTTATTGCTTTGAATTCAGAGTTGAATGGAAAAGTGCAAATTGCAGAAAGAAAAGTAACTGAGTGATTAAAGAAAACTCCAAAATGCCATAGTCAAACAGATCCAACAAGAGATTTTCGTAACCTCTGTCGGACATTTGAGGGAATAAATTATCATGCACATTCAGCTGTCTACTTTCTTTTATTTCAGCATTCCGTATTCTTGAGGATGGATTGAAGAAGACTCAAAGAATCGGAGTTTAGGGCTATGCTAGAAGATGATAGAATATAATCTAGTAGACCAGACTACGGTGATGCCACGTAGTTAAACGTTAGAAGGAATGAATACGGTCTGTAGTGACCATGGCATCTGCGTCGGAGTGAATGGATTAATTAAAGAAGCTGTTGAACTGAATATTTTATGTCGTCAATGTCATTATGCTTGTCAGCGTCACCTACATTCCCTGCCCCCTTCTTCCATTCCTTTACATTACGTCTATCTACATTTCTATATTTAAATTTTCTTTCTTTCCTAACTCTTCATTCTCTTCTTCCTCTCTTCTACCTTACCATCTTCTTTCTTCCACTCATCCCTAACTCCTCACTCTTTTCTACCATTTATCTAAATTTCCATCTGCCATCCTCCACTCTCTCCACCATCTCTCCTCCATCTCTCCTTAGTCTTTTGCATTCACCGCCTTGTGTGGAATTAAACTTTGAACTTACAGCGAAGCTGACTGGTTCACTCTCCAGAGTCAGGATGATGTCCGCCACTTCGTTCATTTCCGGAGTGTTGCGATCCGTCTCCGAAGAAATAAAAATGGCGGTGCCGTTATCACCAGCTGTTGTCGTCTTGGTTGCTGTTGTCGCGGGACTATTCAGCTGTTGTTGTTGCTGCTGTTGTTGGTTGTCCGCCTCAGTCGTTACTTTGCTCCATATGACTTTTCGGTCCACTGCCTTATCGACGCTTTTACGGATCAGAGTGGCAACGAGTACAAAGGCAACGAGGACAACAAGGCAACCAGCAACCGCCATTACAACAATGATCACGTGATTCTCGTCAAATTCTCCATCACGTGTGTTTAACTTGCGATAGTCAGACGAGGCTTTCGTAGCGTCGTCGTCATCACCGTCATTGCTGCGGTGGACGTCAACTTCGATGCGGAGAATGGTGGAAGTGTTGAGCGTCGTGGGTGTGCCTGAGTCCCTGGCGTTGATGGTCAACCGGAAGACGACTGAATGAGGAGGAGTGGCTCCTCGGTCGAGGAGGCGTCTCGACAGATTGGCCAATAGACGGACGACGCCGGTCACTTGGTCGATGCGGAAGAATTCCTGTAGCGCCACTTCGTTTTTGATGGAGTAGTGCAGCTGAGCATTGAGGCCGACGTCGTCGTCCTTGGCAAGGACTGACGTCACGATCTCGCCGACCGCGAGACTCGACGAGATCCTCACGGTGTTATTGGACGGCGAAGGGAAGAGGAACGTCGGTGCATTGTCGTTGCAGTCGAGGATTGTGACGTCAACGACGGTTGTGTCCTCCATCCGACTCGTCAGTCTTTGTTGTGTGACGTTGCTTCTCACCATGGCAACGAGGGAGTGGCGCTCAATGGCCTCTCGGTCGAGGGGGGCGACGACGAAGATGACGCCCGTGGCTGCGTCGATGGCGAAGAAGGACCGAGCGCTTGCGGTCGACCGCTCGTCTTCCTGACGGCTGAAGAGGCTGTAGGAGAAGGCGTTGAGAGGATGGAGATCTCGGTCGAAGGCAACCACTCGACCGACTTTCGTCCTCACACTCGAGTCTTCCGTTGCTTCGAACGAATACGTCGGCTGCTCGAACCTCGGGGCTTCGTCGTCAGCGTCAAGGACGGTCAGACGAACGAGGGTCCGCGACGCAAACCGCTCTTCTGTTCCGCTGATCGAAGCGAGGACGTGGAACTCGTGGAACGATTCCGTTTCTCGATCGAAGACAGTGGTTGCAATGACGGCCCCTGTGTCTGAATCCACCTGGAAACGACCTACGACAACAACAATCACAGACGACAGACAATAATCAGTTACATCTCAACACTTCTGAATAATGCAAAAGACAGTCACGGACGACGCACCAAAATCTGTTTTAATAATTCCAATATTTATAACAATTCTGACGATACTAATAATTCCAAAAAATTTAATAATTATGATAATATTAATTATTATAATAACTCATAAAATTCCAATAATTTTAATGATTCTAATAGTTTAAAAAATTCTAGTTATGATATTAATAATTTTAATAATTAACTATTCTAACAATTCTAATGAGTATAGTAATTCTAATATTTCTGGCAAAACTAAAAATTCTAATGGTCTTTAATAATTCTAATAACTCTAATTAATTATTCTAATAACTCTAATGATATTATTAATTCTAAAATTCTTAAAATATTTCCAGTCTGATGATAATTACTTGTAGTTCTAATAACGAATTTGCATAATGGTCGCTTTAGTATAAACTCCTGAGCGTCGCTTCCAATCTGACAGCATAAGACGAGAGTCAGATGAGCCGAGAAAGTTAGGAGACTTTTATTAGGACATGAAGCAATGGTTGCAGCAGCAGCCACAGCAGTGTCGGCAGCAACAGAGTAATTTCATGTTAGTTCATTAGAATTAACGAATACTGACGACAAGACGAGATAGGCGCCGACTGCTTTGTGTCTGTCGGATATAACTACAGACCAACCGAACGATGTTAATTGACTTTTGTTACAGTCGCTCGGCAGATTCGCCATTCAACCAGGGACTTATAAAGTCCGTCGGAGCCAATTCAGCGCTCAGCTAATTCTAAACGGAAAACAACATAAATGATGAACTATGGCCACCGTTGCCTACACCGCTCCCGTTGCTGCCCGTCGGCTCGGCTCTGGAAAGTGCACTCTAGAAATACCACTACAGTCAGACGTGTGTGTATGAGATAGATAGATAGATAGATAGATAGATGGATAGATAGATAGATAGATGGATAGATAGATAGATAGATAGATAGATAGATAGATAGATAGATAGATAGATAGGTAGATAGATATATAGATATATAGATAGATAGATAGATAGATGGATGGATGGATGGATGGATGGATGGATGGATGGATGGATGGATGGATGGATGGATGGATGGATGGATGGATGGATGGATGGATGGATGGATGGATGGATGGATGGATGGATGGATGGATGGATGGATGGATGGATGGATGGATGGATGGATGGATGGATGGATGGATGGATGGATGGATGGATGGATGGATGGATGGATGGATGGATGGATGGATGGATGGATGGATGGATGGATGGATGGATGGATGGATGGATGGATGGATGGATGGATGGATGGATGGATGGATGGATGGATGGATGGATGGATGGATGGATGGATGGATGGATGGATGGATGGATGGATGGATGGATGGATGGATGGATGGATGGATGGATGGATGGATGGATGGATGGATGGATGGATGGATGGATGGATGGATGGATGGATGGATGGATGGATGGATGGATGGATGGATGGATGGATGGATGGATGGATGGTTGGATGGATGGATGGATGGATGGATGGATGGATGGATGGATGGATGGATGGATGGATAGATAGATAGATAGATAGATAGATAAGCAGACAGACAGACGGACATAGACAGAGAGACAAATGCATAGACATATACAAACACAGAGACAGCGACAGAAACAGAGTGACAGAGAGATAGAGACAGAAACAGCGACAGAGAGAGAGAGAGAGACCAAGAGACAGAGAGAGAGAGAGAGAGAGAGAGACCAAGAGACAGAGAGAGAGAGAGGCAGACGCCAAGTCTCCTTGCGATGGAGTGATACATCAAAATGTTAAGGAAGGCGACGTAGATTCAACTAAAGCAGGCAGATGGATCGAGACTAAAAGCAGCAATTAAAGTTCACAGTGATCAATAGCTACAGATTCACCACAGATCTATGTGAAGTAGCAGCTGACATGAACGTATGTGCTATGAACACATATTATAATGCTCCTCTTGGCCTCTGCGGCGAATACATTGTGAGGCCATTAGACACAGATGGGATGTAATGGATGCTGAACTGCTTTTAGAGTCTTTACTTCTGTTGGCAGACACTCGTAACTGACTGAAATATGTCTGCACTTTCTGTTTTTTGCTGTGTTTTCGTCGTTGCTGGATTAGTTATTCTTTCTCTTTCTCTTCTTTTACCTTTTCTTCTTCCTCTTCGTCGTCGTCGTCGTCGTCGCCTATTGCTCCTTATTCTTGTCTTTGAACTTCTCGTTCTTGCCTCTGTGTTCCTAGTTTCCCTCGTTATTGCTCTTGTTCTTATTCTTCATCCTCTTGTTCTTCATATTGTTCTTCATCTTGTTCCTCATCTTCTTCTTCTTCTTATTGTTTTCTTTATTCCTGTTCTTCTTGTTCACCTCATTCCTGTTCTTCCTCCCTATTGTTCTTGTTCTTGCAATTCTTGTTCCTTTACTTCATCGTCTTGTTCTTGTGTTGCTTGTTCTTCTTGTTCATTTCCTTCTTGTCCTTCTACTTTTTCTTCTGGTTCTTTTCCTTCTTCTTCTTCTTCGTCTTTTTTGATGTCTGCCCTTTGGCAGCTTGAACCGCGAATGAGTCGACGCTTCTATCTCTACATGTACGCCTCTCCTGTCAGCACTATGTGGCCCAATCCTCCCAATCCTCTTTCTATCAGTCGACGGTAAAGAGCGTCTGCAAAGGAGCGATGCAGCTTAGCGTCTCAGACACCGACGTCAGCTGCTGCTGCTGAGGTGCTTATTTATAGTGCAGGCAGAGCAATTCACCGTCGCTCCATATTAAGCGTCACCGTCAGTCATCGACTGTAGACAGTTGCCAACGACTTAACGCTTAAGCGCATACAAAATGGTTATGGGTCATTTCGACTCATCGGATTTTTATTAGTCCCTACTACAGCTTGTCACTCTCGTATCTCGTAAATCAACAACTTTTACTGGACAATCCTTTTAAGGCCAATACGTGTCGGTGAAAATCTACTGCTGAGACATTTGTGTCTAATGATGGAAAGAGCAGATCAGGCAAGAGAAGTTAGCTTCCCAAGAATTGATTTCAGGTTCCTTCTGCCTGTCTCTGGTCTGCAAGGCATTCAAACACAATTGCTTTACATCATCAAGGTAAAAGAACGATGCTACATAACTTTTAATATACAGAAGGAATAGAAGGTCAAAAACTAATATATATATATATTTATATATATATTTATACATACATACCTGTGCGACAGCAAATAATCGATTGGCCTATGAGTGACGTAACTACGGTTGTTACGTAACGTGCACCCAGCATGCAGTGCCCATGACTAATAGCGACCAGTGGCGTCCTCCATAAACATGTTCAGCAGAAGACAATTTAATTAAATATCATCTCGTTAAACACTGCTAGCCTATCTATGTCTGGCATATTCTGTTACAAAAATGCTCTACTATTGCCCTTGATTAAAATGATTTGAGGTGGTGTAATTTTAACCCCTGCTGTCTACTATTTCTGCGTTTGGGAATTTGGTCAAATCTTCAAGAGTTACTCAGTATTTCAATCGCGGACATATCCGCAATCTTAGAACTTCTAAAGCGCCACTCAAAAGCTAAGTGCAGTACGCCAGCTTATTCACGAGCGCAAAGAGTCTCTGTCAACGATTTGTTTGACCCAAACTATCAAATCATCCATTGATAACCAACCGCTACAAGATCTTATCGCGCACTCCACAGCCATGCATTTTCAGTAGACCAGCCCTAGCTACACGTAGCTCTTCCCAGGCACATTAGCAGACAAACCATTGACGTCAGTCATTTTGGGCATGCGCATGCGCCAATCAGCCAGAAATTTACATTTAAATTGTGCTCATGATTAAAATGTAGTCGTGAATCAATTCCTGATAATCGACTGCCACGGCCTCTGTCGTCAAAAGCGGTCGTTAAACTCTGGATCCGACCATCCATCCAATCCCTGATGACATCATCTATAATAGGCCTAACGTCACCCATTCACTAGCAAGTCAACAACTAGATAACTCGTCGACATTACATGATGGGACAATTTAAGGCATTCCGTTTTAGCACTGGACGCCCTCTATTCGATCGCAGTCAACTCAACATCTGATGAAAACACGAAGAAAGTCACAAAATCAATACACAGAACTCAAGGGATTCATTCGCTTCAAATGCTATCGCAACCGAAAACCAAAGGAATTCCTGCAATTGATTGATTAATCTTTCGATGCCGACCTACTGAGACAACACTCATTACATGATGATAATTTTACTAATTGACATTCAGATTAATACGATATGTATACGCGAATATCCATGAGGCGTCTTTAAAGAGACCCACCTAAGGGGGCTGCTTCTACCGATGCTAAGCTGCGGATAGTAGCCGCATTCAAACTTCTGGCCTGTAATGAAGATGGAAAATGGAAGCGGAGAACCTTCCTTCTGCTCCAGAGGCACAGACGTCATCAACAATCATATGTGTATATATGGAGTTTGCAAATGGCAGTACTATAGAAACCCATAACAGACGATACCACGTCTCAACCCACAGCAGACGAAACCCTGTCTCATCCCATAACAGACGAGACCCTATCTCAACCAATGAAAGACGAGACCCTATCTCAACCAATGAAAGACGAGACCCTATCTCAACCAATGAAAGACGAGACCCTGTCTCATTTTATAACAGACGAGACCCTGTGTCAGCCCATAACAGACGAGACCCTATCTCAACCAATGACAGACGAGACCCTGTCTCAACCCATAACAGACGAGACCCTATCTCAACCAATGAAAGACGAGACCCTTTCTCAACCGATTAGACGTTGGATCTGGTGAAGAGCAGACACAGTCTGATCCAGAATACGCTGGGTAATCGCGTGAGTTAGTCCGTTCATTCATTCGTAGCACGTGACAAGAATGCTGTCGACTGGAACGGAAGATGTGCTGTGTATTTTCCTTAAGAATAGCAACACAGACTAGGATTATCATAGAAGAAGGTTGTCACGCGCGAAACTCTGGACGATGGCGCTATATAAAAGTCATCGATCGACAGCAGAGGCGTGGGAGGACTACAAATGAGAACGTCTACCTGAAACCTGAGAGGGGAGACATCAATGGGTTTCGCCGGAGGCAGTCGGCCTCAATACAGACGGCGAGAAGTATACAAAGATCAACGGAGTGTCAAGCAACGAAACCCGACATCTCGAGGCAGACGTTAAAACTGCCTGCCCCTCTCATCTCTGCGACCCATGGACAAGAAATTTATGAACCAGCTGAAGATCTGGTCTGAACCGGCTTGTTGACACTAATCAAGAATGAGGGACAATTACGATACGAATGGCGCAACCTATTGGGTGGTGTAACTATAATGATGTAACTAGATCCCTGGAACCTATTGCCTGTCTATGACACTAACAAAGCTCAAGCCATAACAGCCGCTAGTCAAACATTAATTGCGCGCCTCGAGTGATGTGACGTTATGCTAGGGACACCAAGATCTTACCAACCAGGTTTAGTAATAGTTTCAACAGGTGATCTGTCGTCCAATAGAGACACGAATTTTGCATCTGGGATGGCGAAGGAAATCGCCTCTAGAAGGGTTCATATAGTGTAGCAAGCGAAGGAACAGGGACTTGCTTCGGAACTGGGGGAGACGTTAGATCGTTCTGACGATAAGGGTAATCAACGTAGTTGGGGAACCCTGTCTCCAACGTAAACCAGGGAAATATTTCTAAAGGACACTAATAACTCTAGTAAGTGTGGGTAGGATGAGTGGTGTGTATATCTATAATTAAATATACATATTAAAACCATCCAGTGTATCGTGTTGCTGAGCTTGGTGATTGAGGAGAGAACCGGCGGTAATCTCGTCATCTAGAAGAAAGGAGCTGGCGAGAGTGAAACCCGCCACAAAGGTGATAAGACACGCTCTGACGCTATCGTAGGACGATCGGATGGTGGATGGGTTACTTCGGCTGTGATTGAATTTTCTGCCTAACAGAGGAGGGTGATGGTCGTGATGACGGCGGTGGTGGTGGGATTATTGGCTCTGAACTGAATTTGATGCTTAACAAGGAGGACTGGCAGTGGTGAGTTTGACGCATCACCCGTCTATGATAAGATCATTCAACCATTTGCTTCCTGCTTTGACAAGGGCGCCAGACGTGGAACCGGGAAACACGGAAGCTACGTAGACCATGGTGGGCAATTACCGGATGCTACATCTAATTACGTAATCATGTATACTAGATAAATTTCCAGTAGGGTTAATAGGCTCAGACAGAATTACGACGACGTCTATCTTCATCAGGGCAATGTACATATAGCTGCGCGAATTGTCGATTACAGAGAGTGTGATGCGACGAAGGAGGCGCCGCCGCAGTCACCGTCGTCACCGAAGGGTGGTGCTCTGATTGGTCTCTAAGAGAGACGACGATGACGACAACGGAAGAACAACCGATCGTCTGCTCATGACGTCATTTCCGGCGCCTCCACTGCCAGCGAGAAGATGGGATCGTTCGCTGCTGTTGCCGCAACCGCTAATTGCGTCTATACTGCTGCTGCGGCTGTTTCTGGTGCTTATACGACCATGACGACGACTATGTCCATATTTACCCTATGTTGCAGCAGATGTGTATCAGTTTAGTTCCTCTGAATATATTTTTGTATATGGCTATATGTATATAGTGCATGTATAATATATATATACATATAGCCTATATATATATAGTGCGCGTGTCTTATTTAGTATATCCGAACAAATGGCGCTGTATTGATTGTGTCGAAGAGAGACGTAAGAGAGAAGAGGCAGGGCAAGAAGGGGAGATGACCTTTGAGAAGGAATCACATGAATTAACCCAGGCCCTCACTCGCTTCTGGACGAATCGTCTACAGAGGTTTCGTTTTATTCGGCAGGAAAACGACAGCTTCGGCAACGCCCTGATAGGCATGCCACATGCAGCGACAGAACATCCCCAAGACTCAAATGCACATGTAGGTTGCTGTGTAATATGATGACCGTGTTATTGCGTCAAGAGCAATCACATAAATCGCCTAAATAAACAGCTCGATATCAAAAACAAACTCAACAAATGCCACATAAGTTGAGTCATGTACTTATCAAACCATGAAAGCCCTGTGAGCAGAAACAAGTGTGAAGCAGGGATGAAGGAATAAAGAAAAATAGAATGAAAACAGAACACAAAGGCGACAGAGAAGAGAGAAATGATGTAGGAAAGAAGAGATCAATGAGTGATGTAGGAATGAAAATGTTAATAGTTTGCAACGCTTTATTAACGTAATGATATAATAATAATAATGTTCGCAAGTTAGTGACTAATGATGACAATGGTCAGGCATGACAATAGCTTTCAAACATAGATTTGCATAACTTTCTGCTTCACGTCTATACTTGCATACGTGACCTGGCTGTGACACTGGAACAGTAGCATCCCTGTGCTGCTATGTGACAGCATATAAACTGGATGTACCCTGAATAGCCGTGTATTTCATTGTCATCCATACTTGCAAGCAGATGGAATATTTCTTCGCCCTTCGACACAGTATCATATGCCTGTTCCTTGTCCCTTTGCTACTCCAAATTGTAAGACAGATTCTAACCGTGATCAGCTCCTCGTTCTAGAATAAGTTTCGAACTAACACACACAATGACTTCTATTCTATGCATCTGATTCGCTGAGTAGTCGAAGACTAGGTCCCTATTCTATTCCATCTACACATGGGTCTTATACCTTCAAGTTGCAGCACCCGCTGAGGTTTCTTCATTCGACTTTATATAAATGAGTACATACATTAACACACCTACATAGGCCTACATGTACGTATACAAATATACGCGTCAGTGCGCATTTGCATAAGTCCGTACTGAGATGTACGATCGTTGTATAGGACGGGCGTGTGCTTACCTTGGACGTGTGGTTCGAGTGAGTACTTGACCTTGGCCTTCCTCTTTTCGTCCCTGTCCGTCGCTTGGACTTGGACGATAAATTCATTCGGTGGGTTGTTCTCCATCAGCGTCGCTTCGTAGAATCCAGAATCGAACTGCGGAGAGTCGACGCTGACATCAACGATGACTGCCGTCACGTGACGTGTCGTTTCCAGCGGAGGACTTCCGAGATCGAAGCAGACGATGGTGAGGTGGAAGAGACGGTCGACGTCTCGACTGAACGCCCTCAGCGCCACGATCTTATACTCGGACTCGTATAGTTGGACGATGGCGAAATTCAGCTTCGTCTCAACCATCGTTGTCGCTGGGCTGCTGCTCTCGGCTGTTAAGGTGCAGCGCACCTGACCATTGCTGCCTCGATCTGCGTCGGAGGCAGACACCATGGCAACCACCATGTTGGAATAACCGTATTCGGCGAGTTCGATGGTATCCAGTCCCACTCCGTCGTCTCCGTTGAGCGAGATGATCGGTCGATGTTCGTTTACGTCCTGAAGACTGACAACGACTGGGACCATCACAGGGACGCTGTTCTCTCCCTCGTCCTCTGCGATGACGGCCAGGCTGAAGGTGGTTCGACCGAGGCCACTGACCGGTCGCAGAAGGACAATGTCGCCCGACTGGGGGTCAATTGAGAAGACGTCATTGTCGGTGCCCTGCAGCGCCGCCTGAGTCCTTCGGGAGAACTGATAGCGGACCCGACCGTTGGGTCCTGCGTCTGGGTCAATGGCGTGGACTCTGATGACGGTCGATCCAACCGGAAGGTTCTCCGACAGGCAGACGACGTAGGAGCTGTTCTCGAAGCGAGGCACGTTGTCGTTGACGTCGATGATGTTGATGTCGATGCTGAGCGTTCCGGTGAGCGGCGGTTGACCGGCGTCGAAGGCCAGCAACTGTAGTTCGTACAGGTCCTCCGTCTCTCGATCGAGAGGGTGAAGAAGGACGAGGCGAAGGTCCGCCTCTCCCGTCGACGTTGCGTTGGCCACGCGCAGCTCGAACCGATCCGAGGCGGAGACGAGGCGATAACCGGCGACTGCGTTGGAAGGACCGTCAGCGTCCGTCGCTGGAATGATGGGGAAGAGCTCCTTTGGTTGAGTGGCCTCCACCAACGACAGACTCAGTCGACTGCGGGCAAAGACCGGCGCATTGTCGTTGATGTCTTCCACGTCGATCACGACCTTGATGATCTCGAAGTACTTGACTGGATGGACGGCGATGTCCAGGCGCAGGGTACACGTCGTCTGCTGTCGACAGATGACGTCACGGTCGATGACGGCAACAGTGCGCATGCGCCCGTTCCTCTCCTCCAAGTGGAAGAATTCGCGCGGCTGGCTCTGCGACAGGATGACGTAGCTGAGCGTGCGCAGTACGTCGACCGTATATCGTGACGTTAGACCGGCATCCCTTGCGATGTCAGCGATGACGACAGTGCCCATGGGTCGCTCCTCTTCGATTCGGTACAGCAGGGGTCGTTCGAGGGCCAAAGCAACGACCAGAGCGACGATCTCTACCAGGGCCAGGACTGCTACGATCCCTCTAGTCCTCCTCTGGCGTCTCTTCAATCCAATGCTGCGATCGGTTCTACCACTCACATCCATTGCGTTTAATCAGACAGAGTGTGCATTCAGCGACGATAATATTTGGAATTAGGTTCGCTTGCTGTCAGCCATGTTATAAAGAAAATATCATCGAAATAATTCGACATCTGAAACGTTTACATGAACATTTATTGAACCAAGAAACAATCCGAATAAATATGAGCTCATTGTCATCATCGTCGTCGTCATCGTCGTCATCTATGTCATCCTCATCATCATCCATGTCATCGTCGTCGTCGTCGCCGTCACCATAATGAGTGTTATTTGCTTTCTTATTCCGCATGAGGTGAGTTGCTGTCAGAAGATCCAATTGGATTGCTCTGAGTCTTAATACTCATCGCAACCGATTGATCCGTTTCAAATGACAGCATTACAATTGTAATCGTAATTAGAATTTTATGGATGCCTATTCAAGGGTGACTCGTAGGAGGTGCTTCCAATCTACTGACGGAAAGCCAGGACTGAAAAATGGTTTTCAAGTGCTTACGAAATAGAGGGAAACGAAGATCGAGGACCTCGTGTCCTAGGACACTATGCAATCTTTGTAAGAGAACATGAACGGACCACAAACAACCTCCTGCGCAACACTGTGGAGGAACAGCTAGGTCACTTTGTGCAACAGAGCGAAGAATCCACTGCCAGGAATGAACGAGACCTAGATACACAACTGTCTATAAGTTAGCACGGAGCAGAACCCGCAATGCAGCAACGCATCAACATTAAGTTCATAAACTAAGATGAAACGCTATATCCCACATGGGCAATCATTTCACCACGCTGAATAAATCAGAAAATAGAATCGCTGTTCTAATTTTCGTACGGAACTATTCGTTCCAACTCTAATAATAGTACAAGCACTTCATACTAAAGCTCTTGAAATGAAAACCTTCCTGACCTATGGTTCATTACTTTACAGTTCATGCACTTCTTTTGAACTTACCATAGAGTTAATTGAACGAATTCGGTCTAGAAAATAAGAAAATAGGTGGATTGCTGCGTGACATGCTTAACACTAACTTTCTTTCTTCCAAATGTAGGCTATCGTGAGTGCAAAAATCCCAATTTCCCTAAGAATACAATTTTTTAATTAAGAAAGCAAGTTCCCAATTTGTTTCCTAATGCTTGGTAATGCTCCGTGAACTGTATCGACTGTGACCCTCACTCTACGTCGCTGAACGACTGCGTGAGTTTTACGACTTCGAGGCTGTCGTGTTTGCATAGGCAGACTAAACATCACAAATACTGAGACTAACTATATCAGCGTCAGTGAATTGGACCCACTGGCAACATTCATATATATTAATGTTGTGAATGATGAGCTGTCATTTAGTGGAGTTCTTTTCAAAACCGCTTTAGCCGAGATTTTCCTTCCAGTCTCCCAGATGCGGTCCAGCATACCGTCAAGACTCAAACGCCAAGGGCTGGATGTGACAACTAATTATCTGCTAATCTATAATCTACTTCTATCGAAGGCGGTGTGAAGACTGAAACAGGCAGATGGCACGTTATTTGAAGGCGAATTCATTACCACAAAGCAAAATCTAATTAAGAAGGTTTCATTCCGCTGAGTGTGTCCTAACTCGGATTGTTCATGAGTTCTTTGGCGCCATCGACAGCGGTTAGGAAACTTTGCTCTCTTTGACGTGAATGCGGTCGTTGATCCTGGCTACCTCCACATTATTTTAAGGCGCCTTACAAGTCACGTGGTCACCTCGTATTATGGGTTGACCTTTCGGTGACCTTACCCAGTCGCCGGGCTTTGGTTCTATCCCCTCAGCCTGCTCATCGGTCTCATTTAATATTCGTGTAGCACATTCAAAATTCTTCACTCATTTCCCACGTTTATATTTTTAAAAGCCATATGTTGTTGTTGACATTGTCCGGTATAAAATCAGACGTTTGCAAACCAATTGATGACCAATATTGTTTTTTAATCCACAGTCTATTTCTATAGCAAGTGTTGAAAGGAACGAAATAGGCAGGCAGCACGTTATTTGAAGAGGAATTAGTTACTACTGAAAAAATTTAATCTTATTACGAAGATTTCATTCCACTTCGCCTGAGCTGATGATTTCCTTGTTGCGATTAATAGCAGTTATGCGATTATTATAGCGCAGCGCATAGACTATTAATATCCTCAGCTCCTTCGTCAATGTTTCCCTATCGCGACTGTTACCATGATAAGGGATGACTAGACGTGTGCAAACATTTGATTTGCATTGCTTATCGTTAGAATATGGCTGTAGCCTAATTTAGCATAGGTCAGAAACAACTATCACCTGTTTCTCCTTTCTGCATTACATCTTCACATCATCTTTGTTGACGACTTCCAACGTTGTCAGTCAATCGGGATTTGAACCGACGATCATCACGATTTGTGGCACAACTTTTACTCGAGCTAAGAAACGGTAATGAAATTTCAATCCTAAATTAAACATTTCAATCGTAACAGCTCTTGATTTGTCACAGAGAATCTAACCGCACGACTTACTAATGATTTCCATCAATGACATAATGGTAATACGAACGACAGAAAACATGTACCTCTTGGTTTGGATCGTGAACTGCTTTATAGGTCCTTGCATGCCAAGTCAATGGTCAATGATCACTTCAATCTGACATGCGAAATCCGAAATTTCGTGCCAACACGACCAATAAAAATCTCATGTATCATATTGGCGCCAAACAACCGTGAAATCTCAGGCGGCAGATAACTGACCGACGTAAATCCACCAGTCAATCGCAGACAATAAAATCCCTCTGATTCATCGAGGCACGTCATAGAAAAATCCGATACCTACGCACGTCACTCAACAGCGGAGAAATTACGTGCAAAGTCTGCCTCTTCCTTTCATTGTTTAAATCATTTTTCTCTCCTGTTCGTTTTCTTTTCAGTTTTGTTTATGCTTTCGCCAGTTTCCTTCTCTTCGTTTGACGCCAACTCTTCCCTCTAGGTCTGATCTTCTTCATCGTTCTGGATCTCCTCCTACTCCTCCTCCTCTTCCTCCTGCTACTGTCTCTTCTTTGTCCGCGTGCTATCCGAGTCGCTTTCGTTGTGATTGATTCTCGTCTGTCGTGTAACGAAGAGATCTGACTTTGATTATATGTGCATCTGCTGCACTGGCTTCCCTTCGCCTATCAGTATGTCTGTCCGTCCGTCCGTCCGTCTGTCTGCAAGTGACTATCCGAGACCGTCTGTATGTTGCTCCCTCGTCGAGAGGAATTGCAATCTTCCTCTACTACTTCCACCACTCGATCCATCTGCTTGCCTGCCTCCGACTCCCGTGAGCGTGCATGGAGCCTTGATCTAATTCCGTTGTTGTATCCAGGATGGACGCATCCACGGACGACGGACAGAGATGGAGCGACGACGGACGGCTGCTGCTTGCTGCGGAGGCAGGACTCCATCAACCGAAGCCACCACTTTCAGTCAGCGAGGCACTATCGCCTCCATCCATATATCCAGATGGCGCTCATCTAGGCACATCGAACAACAGCTAAGGACACAGACGCACAGACACACACACGCACGCACACACACGCACACACACGCACACTCACATACACAGGAGCAGGGGCAGCAACAGAGACAGCAAGAAAGGTAATGAGCATAAAAGAAGGCAGAGGCAGAGAAGTAAGCGCATGGACACAAAGGCAGCCATGCAGGGTCCAGAGGAACAGACATGGACAGAGACTGAAACAAAGGCAAAGACAGAGACAGAGACAGAGACAGAGACAGAGACAGAGACAGAGACAGAGGCAAACGCAGTGGCGTAAAAAGAGATAAACTCAGATGCGCATTGGTTGAGGCGGAAATAGATGGAACAGCAGAGATGAGAACAGAAGTAAAACAAACAATCAGAGGCAGAGGCAGCGACAGAGACAGAGACAGAGGCAGCGATAGAGAAACAGACCTGCAAATGAAAGACAAGGAGACACAGAAGCATAAACAGAGGTACAACGATATAAAACGACGACAGAGACGATGTCATGTGGTTTCGCGTGGGATCAACGACCTACGACAATCGTCGCAAACCGACTTAAACTTCCATAATTCTCTTCGCCGCTGAAACCAGGTCGTCGTCGTCGTCGTTGTTGTTGGCATTTCCGCCGCAGCAATTACACGGCTTTATGGCCGACTGACTGGCCGACGGATGAGTCGTTCCTCCTTCTGCTGTTGCTGCTGCCTTTGTAGGTGGAGGGCGAACGAGTGTTGTCGCTGTATCCAGGATCAACGTACGACCGTCGACGGAATCGACGGACATGAGTTGCTGAGGTGTGTAGACGGGAAATCGCAATATGTGTTGGAAATTAGACAATAAAGGACTGATTACTTGGCGGATAAATAGAGCGAGAGATCTCTGTTAGTTGCATTTGTTTGCGCACTGCATAACTCTGTTGGGCGTTGGAAGCGTGTGTCGGTATATATATACATATATATATAGTGAGAGAGACAAGCAGAGAGAGGGAGAGACAATGGAAGGCGGAAAGAAAGACAGGTGTGAGAAGAAAAGAATGAATGGGAGAAAGAGGTGATTAGAGAAATAAATGTAAGCCGAAGAGTAGAAATTGAGCTGCACAAGAACTTACTTATTCACTGAACAGTTCCTGTCATAATTTCAGAAAGTGTGAGCTTCTTCAATCTAAGCAGATAGTTACGACGCCTATAGTCCATAGTCTATAGTTCATTTCGAAGAACGGCGTCGGCCAACGTCGCCCAACGACCGAATAATAAGCAACCCAATCAATTTCAGGTCACATAACGACACGAAATGTGTTATTAGAAAGGTTTATTAATTTTCTACAAAATAATGTCAGGAAATTTCATTAAAATTTTAAGCGGATATGTATTAGTTTAATTGATTGCAGACCTATGGCCCAATAGATACCATTTATAAATAAAATTACACTGGAACTGAAAAAAATTAGTGCGAAACGGAACAATTAAATAAAGCCAATAGGCCTAATCATTCACACGATGGGTCAACTGAATAGCATAAATTAATTGCTGCTCAGAAGATTGTTGGCCGTTCTTTAAATATTTCTATTTATATCAATTAAGCTGCTTAATCAAGTTAGATTAGATCACATGAAATATTATCCTAATTGGAGTGACAGAGTAATCGGAACTGGTTTACAATAGCTGGTCATTAGTTCAGTCAGTGTGCAATAATTGCAATCACAATGATTTACGCCGAAGTGTCTGACCCCCCTCTTTCGAATTGTAACCGCTCTCCCAACAACACAGGAGTCAGACTCTCAGATCCAGCTGTTAAATCGAGATCTATGGAAGTTGAATGTTGGTCTTAAGATTGCTTTTAGAGTCTATTGCAAGCCACCAGTGCTGATAACGGAACATAACGGTGTGACTGAAAAAGACTAGTCGTATACATTAGCCACTTGCAAAGGAACGACAGCCAGTTAAAAACTTCGAATTATACGAGTACGATTGATTATGTTGTATGAATCTAATCCTCGTCAAAGATGTTGGACATGTACCTGATAATGAAGAAAATTGATGCTTTAAACGCTTACCGTGGTTGATTTACCTAAAATTCTCTATACGGCCAGATATCTGGATAACAGTTCACTAGAGGAAATATTATTCAAATCCATGCGAATAGTCTTATAGAGGATAATGGTTTTGAGGGGATTAATACTTATAATATATTATTATGGAACTGCAATTATAGCGCAGACATGATGTAAGCGTACGCTAACAAACTGTGATGTGCCAGCGATGATAGGTTTGGTAGCATATAAATTTATTGTGAAATGAAATGGTAACGGATCTAACTGTATCATGACGACAATAGATCAGAACGGAGAAAATACACAGAGCGACCTATCTATGAATTCCTGAGGGACTCAGAAAAGAACCGACGCCCGCGAGTTAGTCTACATTTGTGGCTAACGATACCATTCTTACCATCTATAAAGACAAGAGCAGTTATAGGCTAGAAGGTAAAAAGGCAATAAATTTATTGTGAAATGAGTCTTCCGTCAGATCTGTTTGCATCATATTTGTGTGTCCAGAATTTAGCATAGAGCATAGGGAAAATTGCATAGAGAATATGGTATAGGGCAGCTAAGGGCACATGTGAAGGACCTGCTTGTGAAGCCTGTGGGGTACGAAAGAAAATTGGATTCACTCCAGGCAGGTCCACGAAAGACCATTATTGCCCTCGGACAGATTGCTGGTTGCTTATGAGGATCTGAAGGAGAGGAAACGATGCTCTGGCGCTCTCCTCAGGACCGTGGCTGTCAGGCCATCTAACACGTGCGCGCCTACTGAGCATTTGTGATGCATTTATGTTGGTATTGACACTCATCATATGTCTTCATGCACGACTCAATGACAATACTACTGACACCCTATTAAACTCTGTTAAAGTGTAAGTACATGTATATCCGATTGGATTCTGGTTCTATGTGCGATTAGCGACAACGGTTGATGACTTGTGCATTGGAGATTGGAACGATAGAAGTAATTAATTACGGTCCAATGGCTCCAGCCAAAACTCCTGCGGCACCAATGCATGAAACTATGGAACCTATGATAGTCCATCGTGAGATTGCAGACACAGTCATTGGGGAGGAATGGTCCTCACAGACCCAGATTATACTGACGATGACTAACCACTGGCGGAAATGGCAGTAGAGACATAACTCTTGTCGCTGGAAGTTATGGCAGCAAGGCCAAAATGTTTACTAGGAATCAACTGGAATAAGGCCAAGACTCAGACTCAGACCACGACCGATTGGTCTCAATGGCAGCAGGCTATGAGTTGGAGGTTATTGATGCATTTAGTCACCTCGGCAGCCAGTCAGACAGTGTCTAGTGGTTGACGTCCACAGGTTCTGTAGAGACTCCTTGGATGAAAATATCTGGCACTCTACAGTGAACTGCATGCTAAACTACAGCTCTGTATAGACTGTAAGTGCTGCCAGTTT
>OY365806.1:27443290-27483290 GCA_959347315.1 Bimastos eiseni | reverse complement strand
CCACACGCACTCACGAACCACCCCATCCCTTCCTCGCCTCCTTCCTTGAGTCCCATATTGCGGGATAGGCGGCCGCACGGTCCCCATTGCCCTGTTAATCGGCCTCTCATTTAGGAAAAACTAATCAGACTGTATGGCACGAGCAACGAATGCGGCCAATTATGTCGCATTTCTAGAGTTTCAATTTAAGAGAAAAACGATCTGAAAATTGCTCCTAGTCTTTCAGTTCTTACTGCGGTAGGTATAGAGATCAGCTTTCCTGCGTGTCTTAAATTTTCAGTCATTGTTTAGGATTGAACTGGAACGACATAAATTAACCGCTATATGAGTCAGATGGTCAGAGGGTCAGAAGGTCAAAGGGTCAGACTGGAACCTGTCAGAAAAATGGCAGGAAATTCAAAGACGCAGGAAAGAATGATGCTAATGAGAAATGAAGGAATGAGTTTTATGATGATGATGATGGTGATGATGACGAAGATGGCGACGGCGGCGACGACGACAACGATGATGACGACGATGATGGTGGTGGTGATGATGATGACGACAAATATAGTGACGGGCCGGCTGATGAAGGGTCTATGATGAATACACAGAGGATGAAGATTAGGTTGATCATACTGATGATGAATATGGTGGTATTGATGATGATGAGGAGGAGGAGGAGAAGAATGATGAAGAGACTGCTGCAGAAGAGGATCAATCGAAACGTTCTTCTCTTCGGCCGATTATCGCCTTCGAACATCAAAAAAATTTATCGGATCAATAGTATCCTGCGTTATCGCTTTCGAGACCACAATAATGGGCGCTGTACTGTCTCCCCCGCAAGCCCGTCCGCCCGCCCGGTCGGTCCAAACTACTCATAACCAGTGGGCAGTCCCATCCACCCCGATCTTCGTGTAAACGGAGGTGAAGATTTACGACAGAGGACGAGGCTGAGGCCAATTGACAGCGAGACCACGCGATTCTGTCGGCAGTTAATTATAAGATATAAATTGCGAGGAAGAGATTCCGCTCTGTTGGAAGCAGCTTTTACAGGAATAGATTTAAAATCACTTCTCAGCAAAGATCAATCGCCGATAGGAAGAAGCACCTACAACGACAACAATGCTGACGACGACGAATACGCCGATGATGATCGTTACAGCGACGACGACGATGACGCATGAAAAATATTGTTCATTTAATGGTCGTCCAAGGGAAATAAATAACACGGGCAGTGCGGATCGACGCTCGATAACCATTGACCAATAAAACATAGACAATAAATGCACATGTAGGACATAAACATTTGTAAGTGCATGTATATAATATCAACGCTATCATAATATTATAAGATGTCTGTGTGCAGCTTATATACTGAGTTAAAATAATGATGCATATATTCTAAGCTTTCTGATTAATTTGAAAATGCAATTTTCGTTCAGTGCTTGAATTAATTAATGGAAATATCATCACATGCGGCACTAATTGCACTTATAATGCTCACCAAAAGCATTTGATAAAAATTGGCTTACTTTTATCATGATTTTTTCCCACAATATAGGCCTACACGAAGGCTGGCTGTTACTTCAATGAATCATTTAGGACCAAAACAGCTGACTAGCATTTGTACTATTTCGTGGCCGCTCCGAAATTGTGTCATCGACAGAGAGAGAGACATATCTATAGGCCTTATCTATAGGCCTATCGTTTATGACGACTGAGTTATACAGGTTTCTTAAATGAAACCAATCTGTAACTTAAAGCTCTTTCGAAGATTGTTCAAAGTGCTAATCATTTTTCTGCAGTGTGTAGCGCGTTTGACGGAGGTGCAGTAAGCTATATGCTTACTTACAATTTTTTGCTATTCGTTTAAAATACATTTTCTTCAACTTAGTTCAATGCGCGTGTTGAATGATTGGAAATTGCAAACATCTTGCAATATACAAGTATTTAAATTTCAATATAATTATAAGGACCCTATGGGACCTAGCTCCCGCTATTGGGTCACCTCTAACAAATTCATATTTGTTGCGAAACAATAACACGTCAAGGTACAAAAAAATATAGCATTATAACTTTTAGTCAGCTAGACAAAATTAGGTCAAACTAGGTCAAAAATTAAAAAAACACTGTGCGGACAGTGTAGCAAGACGAGTTTGTAATTTTCAGAAAATTTGGCAACCTTGACTTAATAACATATTAACGACGAGTGCTGACTAAATGAACTGGGTACTAATGCAACCCTATGAACGATTATAACAACTGTGTACGATGATGCATAAGACTTACGCAAGAAAGCAGAACAGGTTATGCAATGATGACTTTGACAAGAACCAGATTATGCAGCGTAACTCGCCAGGTAAGTTATGCTCCGTTCCAAGGACCAATGCGGATATGAAAGGTCTGCAGACAAAGTACATTTACATATCTAGTTGACCTATGGATACCCACTATCCAGAAACCGGTTCTGGGACTTGTAGTGCTTTTTAAAGGTAATTGTGAAGGTGCACGGGGTTGGTTGTTGAGACTGAGAGAGAGACAGACAGAGAAAGAGAGATATAGACAGACAAACAGAGACAGTGACAGAGACAGAGACAGATAGAAAGGGAGACAGACAGAGAGCGAGACAAAGCCGGAGACAGAGGCAGGTAGGCAGATGGACATAGACAAATAGACTGAGAGACATAGATACATATCGACGGGCAGAGAGATAAAAAAGTGTGTAGGTTGAGCCGATGATCTGTCAAAGGGGTCGTTTCAAAATGTCATTTTCGTGTTGAGATGACCAGATGACCAGAACCGATGCATATATGCATTTTGTCTAGCTGACTAGTTTTATATCATAATATATTATGATATAAAACCTACGCTATTACACTATTGTATAATGTTATGACGATATTAACTTCAGCGCCATTAGCATCGTTGGGCAGAATAAAAGGCGACCATCACTCAAAAGGTTTCGCTAATACGTATGTGATGTTTAGGTCTATAGAGAGTACTCTATGGAAAAGACTCTCAAAGGCAGGAAATCCTCAGGTAGGCTATACCAGTGGAGTTGGTTGACATGCTAAAGCGTCGTAGGTTGGAGGCGATATAAAATCATAACCTACTGCTTAGCATTTATTAACTACAATTCGGTCGTTTCAACAACAGTTAGCGGTGAATGCGCTTTTGAATGTTTTTGCATTCATGTTGTTTCCACCGAATCTGATTTACGTCTGTTGAGATGAAGAAATCCTTTCCCCCTACGACTGCTTGCATCTCGACGGTCTGACCCACTCTGCATTGCGACATCCGTCGCAAGGAGACCGTGAACGAACATGATAGCTTGCACAGTTCGTCTCGTAATATGTCAAGCGGATGCGCCCTTCTTTGACCTCACAGCCATGTCACGACCGACTAGCCTTTGAATGTCCAGTCATAAGTCAACCTCTACCAGATAACCATCACTCGCTCTCTCCTCCCCTGGTTCAGCCGTTAGTCGAAGAGCAGGTTTACTACACAGCGTTCGTATAATGGTCTCCTCAGTCATTTGGACAAAGTTGGTCGTTTGTGCGGACAGCAGTTGGTCATTTGGGCAGACATAAGTTGGTCATTTGTGCGGACAGCAGTTGGTCATTTGGGCAGACAGAAGCTGGTCATTTGAACATATAGACAAGAAAGCAGGCAATAGAAAGCGATAACGCGAGAGAAGGAACCAAAGCTAGAGAGAACGCGCGACTGAGAATGTTTTTGTTGGCTCCGCGATTTAGTTTTCGTTTTCGTTGACGAAAACAACACTACTGAACAGAGACTAATCATCTAGACACACAAACACTAGTCATGTCTCACCTGCTGTGTAATTGTCATGCACATTGTTTGTATGTTGCCTACACTGTCCTCGTTTCTTCAACCACGTCTTAGACAAACGCTTTGATTTTATGTCATCGTTACTAATCTTATTTCATTTCGTTGGCATAAAAACTCGAGCATAATGAAACTCCAAAATCTTCAAAGACATTTTGACCCGCACAATCAAATATTAAGTTGCAATGCATGCATGAATATGTACGCTGATTTCCTGTGAAGCTGTATTGGCATCAACTCGGGTCTCGTAATTCATGCAATATTGATCTTTGGTCGACAGCAAAACTTAAAATCGCTCTTGTTCCCAGACTTATCAGTTATCATAATTCAACAAGTTTATAAATAGTTTAGTTTCAACTTAAAACTAACGCTTTCTAAGTCCACAAATTCCATCCTGATTACTCCTCTTCTCCATTTCCATCTCGCTGTTTAGACTCTAATCATCTACCAGATTCTACATGTACCTTACCTGTCATTCTGTCTGTCCTGTCTTGACCAACTAGGCTAACCATCGATATTTTGGATTAAGTAGTGCCTGTGAATAAGCTGGGAACAGCGATCTCCCTTTTGTGGGGCTGTAGAAATGTCGAGCCTACGAACACGATGACAATAGTATTCTTCTCACGGGAATGAACTTTGATCTAGAACGCTCTTAATTATTGCCTTTGTACCATTTGCTCAGTCACCGATGTCATATTGAACTCAACTGAATACTTACCCTTTCAATTTGCTCATACAATCACGTGAACCGACTCTTCGTCATAGTTGACTGACCTTCTGGTATTCACTTGATTACAACTTGATGTCCTTGATGTCGGAGTGCCATTGGTTGATGCTGGCGCATTAGAAACCGGGTTAATAGATGCAATTGATTAATTATTTCATTAATCAGACATGCATGGCTAACTGAGCAAACAGACTGGTCATTTGGACGAAGAGAGACTGGACATTTTGGAAAATGGAAAGTGGTCATCTGTACAGACAGATAAGATACTGACCATTTGGACAGGGACTGGTCATCTGGAGAGGAATTCTAAAATAGATGGAAGTATCACCACTGGTGATCTCACGCAAACACGTGCAGCCAGAGCTGATAGGAGTTCCTGGTCTATACAGCCTCGATGAAGACTGTTCTCTAGCACTTGTTAATAGCTCTGAATAACCGTCGCTAAGAGCAAATTATATAAGCGACGACGCCTTCTGATTAGATTTTATTGGCTAATTAACAATGAAAATCTGACATCATTAATTTTGTCATTGATTTACACTTAATGGCTTCTTCTTGTATTCGTCTCTATGCTGTCAATCATTATTATTATTAGATGCCGACGCCATATCGAATGCATATGTGCACTGATGAAAAGCGTGATTTAGCTGCAATTTGATATTTCTGCAACCACATGCATAATTGTTCGCTCTTTCTAAGCCTTGTCGTCTGTCACAGCATATTGGTCCTCTAAATATTGCGCCTGTATTACCTTCTTCCTCGCGCTTGGTACCTAAGGTAAGCAAGCATTGGCTGTCCCAGATTATGA
Organism: Bimastos eiseni; assembly: GCA_959347315.1. Taxonomy (NCBI): domain Eukaryota; kingdom Metazoa; phylum Annelida; class Clitellata; order Crassiclitellata; family Lumbricidae; genus Bimastos; species Bimastos eiseni. Next base: position 27,477,924 of record OY365806.1, on the reverse strand, counting down.
AGTATGTTGAGAAATATACGCAGACCCGCATGTGTATATGTGTATTATTACCGAAATTTGATACCGCCCTTCTTCCAACATATTTTGCTCAGAAGTGCATACACACGCCTCGACGGCGCAATTGCAGTTGTAGGCCTACTGCAGAGCAATTGTGCGCGAAGGACTTGTTCAAGGTCCCTACACAGTGACTCCTCGGACGAGGTTCGAACCCGCGGGCTCAGCACACACTGAACGCCACGGGCTGACCGCTCTAACCGATCGTACACTGTGCCACACCGATAATGTAACTATGTATGGGTATCTGGATATTCACGCAAGACATGCATGGTTGTTTACGTAGCTATGCGTGAATCGTGACATTTTATATCGGCTCGCTTTAAGCACCTCGTTAAAAGCTGCCACCGAGCAGTCCAGTCTAAACTATGTCAAAGTCAATAAGAAAAGAAACAGGCGGTCGATAACTGAACAATGCTAAAATAGATGGAAGTATCACCACTGGTGAGCTCACGCAAACACGTGCAGCCGGAGCTGATAGGAGTTCCTGGTCTACACAGCCTCGATGAAGATGAACGACTGGTCCGCCAATCCAAGCAGTCAGTCCCATCGCAGAATGACTGAAAGCTGTGACGAATTGTTTTTATACTGTTCATTCGTTTGTGAATCTCATCAGTTGATGTGTTTCGAAACTCCGTGGAACCCAATTTAAAGGCTCTTGTTAAAAATCACAGCTATATAGCGAAACATGTGATCATCACATGTCAACACTCAGATTAAACTAACTCATAAGACTGAGCAACACGGTGACAGTGCCTGCCAACACCTCCCTCAACTTCCCTTAAACCACCTCTTCAACGTCACTCCCGAAGAGGCAGAGACCACAGCTCAGGGTTGATTGCCGGAACTATCAGTCTGTAATAAATTCATGAATCCATTTATGGGTTTAGAATATTTATAGCGCATTTTGGTACCTCTAACCTATAGAAGGCGCACGATTACCCTGAAAACGCAAATTAAGTATCCCTGTGAAACGCAATCTGGAAACCTAAGAGAATAAGCTAAGTTTGTGGCAGCCAACTGCACATCATAGGCCTACATGCTATCTCCATCTTACAAAACCTTTAAAAATTACCAATTAGAACATTATGCACGAATTTTATGCTAATTTAGTCAAAAACTTGCTTATTGTGTTAAGGTTGGACTCCGAGGATGACATAATTCATTGCTGCGAGTTTTCTTTCTGACCGCGCTACTTAGCGGTAATATCGTGAACGGGAGAAACAGGCCTTTTAATCCAGCACATCAACCAACGCATTTGACGATCTCGTAGCAGCTGCTGTGGCTGCTGCTAATACAAACGCTTGAAAGGGAAAAGACGACGATGATGATCGATCGTCCAGACTAATATCAACTTCTTCTGCGCTCAGACGATCGTAATTATGACGAAATGTGGCTCGACCATCAATGACGACAGTTGTGATGTCGTCGACCGGCGCCAGTCGCCATTAAAGTAGGTTGCTTTGGACGATGGCTGGAGGCTTAGTTCACAGCGTCATATGCGTAAATGCCTTGACGACGCTCTCTTATTATAAGCAAGCGTATTTCTCATCATGTCTACAGTTATGAAGCCAACAATCGAATTGCGAAATGCGCCATAATCTTAGCAGAAAAGCCTAAACTTGCTTCAAGTTCAAAAGAGGAACTAAATAATGATTCGATCGTTTCCGCTATGCTTCACTCTGATTCAATTAAAAACATACCCTGCAAAGATGCGACGACTTCACGAAAACTTTTCCTGAAGACTACGGATTACTTATTTTTATAACTTTTTAAGTTAAGGGCCTTTGTGCCTCGAGCCCTGGATTTAATAAGGTGCAGGAATTTATCGTTGTTTCTGATCCCATTGTAGTTTCTTAAACCGTAAGGTCCAAGATATTCTTTTACTCTTCAATCTTTTAAAGTTCGATTGTTAGTTCACTTGAAAAGAGTTTATTTCACAATTTTGTCATCTAGTTAGCCACAGAAGAACGAAAAAGAACTGTGTTGAATTTAGAGATTGACAGGCAATCAATGAACTCACCAGAAACGTAGAAAAACCACGAAGTCTTCACCACCAAGAGGCATTCAGTCTAGTATCTAGTCTAGTATCTAGTCGAGCATCTAGTCTAATATACAGCCTAGTATCTATAGTCTTGCGAGTCTAGTTCAAAAGTAGACTAAACAAATAACGTAACTTTAGTACATTGCAATTTAATTCCTCGTGGCGTAACGTACATCAAACTAAAAAAATTAACTTGAACAACATGTATCTAACCTATACCTAGAACGAACCTTTCGTTTAAGGCGTTCTTTGAAGTTCATCATGAGGTTATGGTTATGTCCTTTCCTTGGTCTCAGCCATGACTGACTTATTTATTGCACATTGTGACACTGTAAAACAATGCTGCATAAGTGAATTTGCGAAAGTTCTAGACAAATAGATCTATAGCCGGCACTGATAATAGCCAGTCTAATGCTGGGGAAAAGGTCAAGAATATGAACTTCTTTTGGCCTAATTATCAGATTTCCGAAGCCCGTTGTGTCAGCAATTTGAGTGGAACAGGTGTTATGGAAATCGGCGAATGACTTCCAGAAACCTCTTTGCCGCGCTGCCCATAAAGAGGGTGGGTTAGCTGCAGACCCTTCGTCCTCCGTCTGCTCTTCTCTCCGTTGACGGGAGGGGTGAATTTTGGATATAAAAGTATTGTCTGCTGGCAATCGAAAGAAGATCTGTCGGAACGAATCTGCAGAGAGGCTTATATCGAATTAAGGAAAAAGATAAAGTCAGCGATTCGTACGACATTTAATAGGCAGTTCCAGTTCCAGTCATGAGCCTTGTTCCGACACAGTGCAGTGATTTGAGCATCCTGAAGCGCACATTATAATATTATGTCATAAAACTATAGAACATGTACATTTTGTATGCGCCAACAATCCTATCAGCCTCTCACTGGAAGCTGTGGATGTTCCTGCATCAAAGCCCTGTATGTACAATTGTACATACAAGAACCAGGACACAAATGATTCGGATCGGGAACAGGAACACCGTCTGAATGACTGGTCATCGTCAGGCTCTCTCGTCAATCGTCGAAACCAATCGTTGCTAAATTTATGCGAATGTTCAGTAGTACTTTAAGCCAAATGACCCCAAATTACCCTACGCACCCGTCCTAATAAGTGCGGTTGGTGTCCATTGCCGTCTAATCACGATGGATCTTATTTCGATCTTTTATGCCAACACGTTAAGGTTTCCGAATGCAATCTGGACAACTGAAAGCTTTCAAGTGAACTTCAGTTTTGTTTCACTTTGAGCCAACCATCAATAATATATCCCGATCACGTGACACAGGTGCAATGGGTACAAAAGATCCTACTGCAATATTCAATAGGAATCTAAATCAAGAGGACACGAGACACTTTGTTCCCAATTTCGCGAGTGACAGTCATTGTGCGTCTGACTCTGATATATATATATACATATATATACATGTATGCTTCCAAGGTAAGGGCTCAATAGAAGCAGGTGTGCAATCAGAAATTGTTTGGGGGTGCTCATACTTCAAACGCCAATGGCTTGAAACAGCGTATTGATATCTCCCCTAACCCCCACACCTTCAAAAAAGGAAAACTATTCGGAATTGGATAAATTGTGTGGGTCAACTTTTTGGTCCAGAGGGTGTTCAGGCAACCCATCAGCACACCTAGTTGCGCCACTGAATAGAAATTTCTAATACTAACTGTGCATAATTATATCTATGACGTCGTCACACTTTCGCTTTTACCCATGGCCTGTCAAAAATGAAGATGTATCGCGTAATGGGCGCCCTGCGTGGCTGCCGACGGTTAAATTCGACTCCTGTAATAATTCGTCATCATTCGCGCATACTGTTCTTCTAATCATTCTGCGGTTTGTCCGTTTGAAATTAAACGAAAATATTATTGACGAACTTGAAACTCGACAATATACGAGCCACTTATATTGACTGCGATTCACGCGCATCTATAAAATTATACTCAAACATCTTTATTATTGCACCTTCAGTTAGCTCTAAATAGCGTCAAATATTATGTTAGCAAAGCCGTTGAATTCATCAGTCAGTTAGATTTAAGCGCGGTGATTTCGCAGATAGCCTATGTAGTACATGCTGGTATAATTTTGACCAATATTTTGACAAAATATTATAGGTACAACACTGTATTTGAAAAATCTTGGCTGGCGGTTGAACACTGCACTTCTGAAGATCTGCAGGCTGCAGCATCTGACGAACCTTAGATCAGACGATGAACAGAGAGAGAGAGAGAGAGAGAGAGAGAGAGAGAGAGAGAGAGAGAGAGAGAGAGAGAGAGAGAGAGAGAGAGAGAGAGAGAGAGAGAGAGAGAGCGAGAGAGAGAGAGAGAGAGAGAGAGAGAGAGAGAGTCATATATATCCAACTGCAACGAATAACCGTATACGTATTGCAATTCCTAATGAGAGTGCGGATAGGGAAGGAGAGGGTACTTCAGCACGTAGAGTCGACGTATAACTGATTCTAATATCATTGCCACCCAACCAGAGCTTAAACCCTCCGTCGACCAGTAGTAATGAACACTATGTGTGGTTGGGGTCGTTCGTTGCTTGTAGATCGACTGTTCGTGCTGCGTCCTCAACGTCTAGTGCCATTAACCGTCGAACGGACTTCAGCAGAAAGCAGAAGAGAGAGCGAGTGAGAGATGGGGTGAGCGGGAGAGAGAGAGATGAAGAGAAGGCTGAGGAGAGAAAGAGATAGAGGTAGTGAGAGATGAAGAAAGAAAGAGGAAAAGAGATGGAGGGATAGAGACAGAGAGCGGAAGAGAGAGGGAAAGACAAACACAGAGAGATATGCATATAAAGCGGCAGAGGAAGAGAGAACGAGAGAGAGAGAGATAGAGATAGAAAGAGAGAAAGAGAGAGAAAGAGAGAGACGGAGATGGCTTTTGGCCGTTGCTGTTGCTGCTGCGACGGTCAGCAGTTGCCCGTGCTGCAGCGTATATTCTTTGAGAATCAGTCAATCCATCCTCTGGAGATTCATCACAAACCTCTCTTACATCCATACACTCTATGCTCGAACTCAAACAGGCGCAACACACACTCTCACGCACACACACACACACACACACACACACACACACACACGATGCCATTCGCATCACGCACACTATATACATGAATATACAATATTATACACAATCACACATTTCACGCACATCCTCAAGTCCACGACAAAACATATAGGCCTAAGCATAGGCAGAGGAGGCAGAGACAGAGACAGAGACAGAGACAAAGACAGAGACAGAGACATACAGACAAACAGAGAGACAGAGATACTGACAGACAAACAGACAGACAGAGAAGATAGAGCAGGCAAAGGGATGGAGGCGAACGTGATATGTGGTTGTGACATCAGCATCACACGATCCCCTCTCCCGCTTCTGTATAAGAAAATGTTAACGTATTTGAATATATGAACGACAAAATGTATATATATATATATGTATATATAAATGTATATATATATATATATGTATATATATATGTATATATATATGTATATATATGTATATATATGTATATATATATATATATATAAACATTCTAAGTACACACGAGGCTATCGGCAAGAAGCATGCATAGCCTATTATCTCTAGGCACACATAGCACGCTGAATCCTTCTGGGTCCTTTGAAGCGCCGTTTCCTCTCTTTTCATTCCTTCCTCTTTCCCTCTTTCCCTCTCTCCCCTCGTCAATCCCTCTCGATTTCTCTTCCTCCTCAGCCATCTCTTCCTCTTCCTCCTCATCATTCTCTTCCTCTTCATCCCAAGCTATCTCTTCCTTTTATTCCTTAGCCATTTTCCTTCACTTCCTCCTTAGCCATCTCATCCTCTTCCTACTTAGCCATCTCTTCCTTCTTAGCCATCTCCTCCTCTTCCTCCTTAGCCATCTCATTCTCTTCCTCCATAGCCATCTCTTCGTCCTTAGCCATCTCCTCCTCCTCTTTCTTAACCATCTCATCCTCTGCCTCCTTAGCCATCTCTTTCTCTTCCTCTTTAGCCATCTCATCCTCTTCCTCCTTAGCCATCTCTTCCTCTTCCTCTTTAGCCATCTCTTCCTCTTCCTCCTTAGCCATCTCATCCTCTTCCTCCTTAGCCATCTCACCCTCTTCCTCCTTAGCCATCTCTCCCCCTCAGCCATCTCATCCTCTTCCTCCTTAGCCATCTCTTCCTCTTCCTCTTTAGCCATCTCATCCTCTTCCTTCTTAGCCATCTCTTCCTCCTTAGCCATCTCATCCTCTTCCTCCTTAGCCATCTCACCCTCTTCCTTCTTAGCCATCTCTTCCTCCTTAGCCATCTCATCCTCTTCCTCCTTAGCCATCTCATCCTCTTCCTCCTTAGCCATCTCATCCTCTTCCTTCTTAGCCATCTCTTCCTCCTTAGCAATCTCTTCCTCCTTAGCCATCTCTTTTTTTCTTTATCCGTCTCTTCCTCGTCATCCTCTCCTTCTATTCATCCACATCTGCCATCTTCGTTCGCCGTCTTCAAGTTGTTATCTTGCTGTGTACATGTATATCTGGGGCATAATTTAGCTGACCCGACCTGACCTCTGACCCCTGACCAATCCACTTAGAGCTGCTGTGATTGCCTTGCATCTGCTGTTGTTCTGCCAGGCAATAGACATTTGGTTCGAGATTTCTGTTCAGCGTGCGACCTCTGCCCACTCAACCATAATTGATGACTGAACTCTGTCGGTGGGAAGATGGGACGGCGAGGGAGCGTAATGGTTCCCCGTCCTCATTTGCGAAGGCATATAGGGTAATGTAATGTAGTGTAATGCAGTCGGGCATTTATATAGCGCCCCTTCAAGACATCTAGTCAGAGGCGCTCTCTGCGATGGCCAAAAGTGATGTTAAAGTGAGGTGGTCGCCAGCTGCACTTCATACCGACGTCTGACTTAGAGATGGCTAAAAATCTGCTCTTCTTCTTTTCTGTTCTTGTTGCTGCTGCTGCTGTCGATGATGATGTACCGCCCGCTGTCTCAGATTCTCTGCAGAGTTCTTAGCCGCCAAGATGCGTTGCTTGGGAACGCCCATCAAGCCTTCGGTCACGAAAGGTCGGTTCTGTTCTAAGTTAGGCCACTGTCATGTCATGTTAATCATTCTGTAGGTGCCGTCTTCTGCCTTTCACGACAGTTGAAAAAGTGCAATGTTTCCAGACAAATTCATTTAAGTCGAGTGATAACTCCCTTCCCATCCTCTCTGCCGATACCATTTGAACGGGTCACCATCGTTTACAAACTGTCGTATATGCCCGGAATATTATCATGCCTCGCCGGAAGAAAGAGCTGACTTCCATGCGGCCGTGGATGGTCCAAGTCAGGACAGTGATTGGATACTAGATTGTTCAGTTCTTCCGATATAATGAAAGTTTTGAATTACGACATGCCGGTTTAATTACTACCGTCTGCCGCTCGCTTTACTAGAACATCGAAGCATTACCATAATTATCAATTGCACGACTGAGGGTCACTTGAAATATTAACGCGTCTATATTTCATGCATTTCGACCAGCGCTATTTAATTTAATATGATATATTTCTATTCAAAATTCCATGTTTTCATAATAATTCATCGACGCTCAGAGGAATGTTTTCTCGCCAAAATTGACATATCCATGCTGCTTGTGAAACGAAACAACGAGAGCGTTTCGATGACCACCAATCGTAATAGAACTTGTCAAAATACGGCGCCACTAGTAAAGAGCTGTCTGACAGTTCTGTTATAAGCAGATATTGGACTTCATGAAGTATAATATTGGGAGCCACGGACGGAACGAGAAAGAACAAAAAATTGTTGAGTATAAGGTAGAGTTTGTAATATAAACTGAGAGAAAAACACTGGAATTGAAATGAAAGAATAGATAGGGTCTACATGTACAAAAATGGCAGAGAATAAGAACCAGAGGGAGAGAGAGAAATTGGAGTTGAGCTAAAAAGAGAGGAAGAGAAAGCCTTTATGAACTTAGATACAACGGTGTCACGATAAATGTATGGGCTACCGCATGTAACATACTAACTGACATGATTGGGGATGCAATACTACGCTTGTAGATGATGATGATGATGCTGATAATGATGATGAAGATGACAACGACGACGACGATGATGTTGATGATCATGTTGATGATGACGATGATGATAACGACGACGACGATGACGATGATGATGACGATGACGACGATGATGTTGATGATGATGATAATGATGATGATGACAATGTTGTTGTTGATGATGATGATGATGAAAATTACGATGACGACGATGGTGAGTTCTATGTCCAATTCAGATTCATATATGCTTTATGATATGAGATGAGTGATGTGGTTTTCTGTTTCTTTCATCACATAGACGTGTGGGTTAGCAACATCTCCATGGTCTCTAGTGTGACGTAGACTCGAACATATGAACCTCTGGTTACAAGGCAGAGAACATACCGCTACACCACCGCGTTCCATCATATAATTTGCATATATTTCATATACACGGTGGTTCAATGAAAAGTAAGTCAAACTGTTTATTTCATTATCTCTAATGCCTAACAATGTTCTTTTAGATTTTGTAACGAAGTACTTCGGACGTAAAAACAGTGTTTAATATTTTCGTGAAGAAACTCTCAGTAGTATGATCTGATTATTTAATTAAAGAAGCCATTCAAAATGTCCTCCTTCAGGATTTTAACGAAAATTGCAACATTTTTTTTAATGTTTTCTATTGTAATATCGACTGCCTTTTGAGCAGGAAATAAAAGACCAGCGGTCATTAAAATAAAAAAGTAAGTAAAGTATGTGATTGCTTTTCTTTTGAAACTATTAGACTATTAATAAGATATAGTTACAGTTTTAATATTTGTTTATAAAAAACAAAATCGGTTGTCAAAGTTTGGCTTACTTTTCATTGAACCGCCGTGTAGTGTCTGCTGAAATCTGCACAGGTGAATCAATTACTAAATTGATATTTTTCGTCAACTGCTGCAAATTTAGCAGATCTAGACATCAGTTATTGTTTTTAATATTAAATTGGAGCATTCGCAGGTGTCCACGCGTTCTGTAAGCAAATTATGCTCTTCAGTTACATTGTACTTAATGATTCAGTTAAACTTCAGATGTTGTGTTAGCGGTGGATTGTATTCATGCCCGTCTTACTCTTCGTCTCTCTGCGTCTTTGTCTGAAGCTATCTTATTTATTTTTCTGTTTCTGAGTGAAAATGTTTAGTCTGTCTTTGGTTATACACGTAGATGACCAGGGCTCGTGAATAGGCTGGTGCCCAGCGTGGCTCTTCAGCAGTTTATAGATTACGATTACAATCGATCAAATACATGTACATGTGTGTATCGCCTGTTTGTTGCGATTACTGTTTCATTTTGCGCCATTTGTCTCTGTCTTCGTCTCTTTTTCTGCCTGTGTCCATGCCTCTATCTCATTCTAAATCCGTATCTCTACCTCTGTCGCAATCCTCTTCCTGTCTGCTCCTCTGTAGTTCACTCTGCTTCTGTCTCTGTTCTCACTGCTTCTGTCTCTGACTGTCTGGTGCAAGTAGCCATGGAAATGCATCTACGTATTGACGACGAAATGGTTTAGGTATAAAAGGCTGGTTAAATGTAATCTTGTTTTTCATATTGGTAATAAAGTTTCATTTCATTCGTCTGAGAATCGATAGACAGCCTCACAATATCTACAAACTGTGAGCAGACTTTTCTTTATTAAAAAATACTTCCAGTCAGGCCCGTCGATGAATAAGGCAAGGTCAAATCCAAAGGGACCTGGCTATGTATTTAGGGCCCGGGTCGGGCCTGCAATCAATTTTCCCATTAAGCCTACAGATAATTTGGAGACCTGTAACAGCCCTGCCTTTGTGCCTGAATTTCGGACCTGCTCTGTCTATAGAGGGACCCGGTTTTCTGTCGGCAAGCCTTCCTTCATTTGACATAGTGTCGTTCTGTAAATTGCTCAAATCCTGTGCTTTGCAGACGCTGAAGGTTGTCTATGGAAACCAATGACCAATGGTAACCAATGACCAATGGTAACCAATAACCAATGACCAATGGCAACCCGATCTTACAAAGACGCCATTCAGAATCATTTGGAGATATATCATTTGTCGTCTTACGAAGGAGTCATCCATCATTCGACGTCAATTCGTATCCAGTAAATTAAGCCCGATCAAATCTCTCTTAAGAAAAAACAGTCACAAGAATGATAAACCATATCCGCCCATCATACACACATTTCGTTTTCAAGTCTATCTCATTCATTGAACAGTGGAATCCACTTCAGTGTAGTCCTCAATCCAATTTCAGCCTATTCAGAATAGGTTATCGACGGTCTGTCCAATTCCATCCAGTGACTTGTTGACACAGACTGCGGTTTGATTTACTTCATCCCGAAAGGAGTTTCCATTTATTGAGATTCCCTTGCATCTCATCAGACGCTTGATAAACGATTTGCATCTGTTCTTAAGCGGTATAGTCGTTACAGAACATTCACTTGGTTACACACATTGATGTCTACGTAATGGCGCTATATGAAGGTTGCTTATTTAAAGTAATTTGATCAGCAGAGCTAATACAGCCATAGATTTTACAGTTCATGCAAGCAATGCATTTCTACAGGAAAAAATGGTAGCAAGCAGCATGAAAACGAAATCAGCAGGAAAACGAAGACAACGGAAAAACTGAGAAAGAAGAAAAAGCAGAGAAAGAACGAAGGAGTGGAAAGACGATATCCAATGAAGATTTTAAAATATTAGTAGACTTCCCAGAAGAAGAAGAATGTCTATTGAATCCGGCAACCTCCAACCCAGCTACCTTGCAATCTGATCATTACTATATTCATTTATAAATACACATACATACATGCATGCATAAATACATCAATTCACGAATTCATCCATTCATCAATGGACTATACATGATGTTTATAATACATGTATAATATATAAACATAAACAGCCATTTGTTTTGGTCTTTTAACAGATGACAGCAAGAATATGAGACAGAAGAAAACTCAGTTGCAGATCAATGGGGAGAAATAAGCAAACCTCTAAGAGACCAACGACGATGCACCGGTATCAGGGCTCACCTTTTCTCACATTAGACATGGACAGACACTGGAAGGATTATGTTGCACTAAGACTAAGGTAACTTAGTAACCTAACAAGTTAACCAGCTCTGGCGACACGAAGCATGTGCATGTAATTATGCCCACGGAGGAGAAAGAGAAGTGAAAGGGTTAAAGGGTTTTAACAGAGTTCATAGAGATGAGGAAGATGAAAGTCGATGAAGAGAAGCAGAGGTGGATGTTCTTTAGCACATACAAACGACAAAGAACCACTGACTGAAGGATGCTGCTGCAGCAGCGGCCAGCGAATAGCAAGCTCCGTCAGCTGTGCTTTGTCTGCTGCCAAAATCTTCAACTGTGCGACGAATAGGGGTTTATTGGTTTAGAGAGCGAAGAGAGCGAAGAGAGCAGGCGAGAAGAGGAGGAGGATGTCGTTGACGCGTTTCCTCCTCCCTTCCATCCACCTTGGTCTTTTGACTATAATTACAACGGCGTCAGACGGTTGTTGTCGCCTGAACAGCAGCCTTGCAACGGCTGAAGGCGGTGGCAGCTTTTAGTGGTTCAGAAGCAAAGAAAGCGACGACAAAGAGACAAGATGACGAAGCGAGAGGAGAAAGAGACTAAGAGATAATTGAAGAATTGGTAGCGGGAAGAACAGCGCAGAAGTGATAGATGAACCGATACAGGTGAGAAGAAGAACGCACGGAACAGAAATAGATACGCATAGAAACACACGGAAGCAATTTGATGAGAGGTAGACTGACAAAGAAAGAGAACGTGAGTAGTCAGACGGAGAGAAACTAAGATGAAGCAGAGACATAAAAAGGATTGAAGTTGGAGAGGGACAAACGGTAGAGAAGGGCTGAAGAACAAAGGATCGATGAAGGAGAAGAACTAAGACTAGAGAGAAGAAGAGACAGAGGAACTAAAAATGGAAAGAAGAAGAGATAGAAGAACTAAAACAGAAAATAAAAAGTGATAAAGGCAGCAGAGAGAAAGAGGCAGAAAAGTCCAGATTGAAGAGAAGAAGAGGTAGAGGGACAAAGCGAGTAAGGAGAAGACATCTGAATGCATGAGAGAAGAAGAAACAACAGATACAAGACAGGAGAGAAGAAGAGGCATCAGCACAAGAATGAAAGAAGCAGATGGACAAACAAAAGAGAATAGAAGAGTATGTGAGTCGAATTGAGGAGAGAGGAAGGAAGCAAGATGAAGGGATGGCAGGAGGGATGAATGGAGGGAGGGGTGCAGAGCGAAGGGTGGGGACAGTCGAGCGTTATCGGCTGTTGGCATCTGATTCCTCGGTGTCCGTGGAGACCGGTGACGCCCGGCGTCATGCATGAACGATTTGTATGCAAAGCGTCACATAACTCAGTCGCCGGAGATCGCAATTATAATGGCGCTATTATACGTTCGTTTTGCCGTCAATCGGCGCCACCGGATACAGCAGCAGCAGCAGCAGCAGAGACGCAGAATACTGACGAAAGAATCAAGAATCACATCATCAACGCAGTCAATGGCCACCATTTCCATCCATATTAATCTTGTTAAATCTATTTAGTTTTATTTATTGTATTATGTAATACCAATAAAAATTAATTTTCATATTATTATTATTATTTTAACTATTTATTATTATTGTTATTGTTATCAATTTTATTATCATTATCATTTTTCTCGTTGTTAATATTGTTGATATAATTGTTATCGTCATTATGAAAAATCATGCTTCCTCCCAGTTTTGTATTAAGTGTTTTATAGAATAATTCCGGTAGATTGACTCTGAAGACGATGCGATTTTGGAGCTGGGCCAAGATGGAGAGGCGCTGGAAAAGGAACTGACCTTTCCTCCAGACTCACGAAACAATTGACATTGCGACCCTTTGCAGTCGCAAATTCCATGCCATCGGCGTTTCGAGGGCCAAGAGGGTAATATAATAAAAAAAATATAGACCTACGCAGACAAAAAGCTTCTAATTCTGCTTATAATAGGCTACTACTTTATCAGATACATTTTAAAACAGAATACTAATTGCAGAACAAGAAAAATCAAGCACAAATTATTAAAGCAACGGTTGTGATCACAGGTCGTAACGCCTGTCAAAGCATTCTTAATTTATAACGATAGTCGCTGGTATCGCTGTGGTAAGTACATGTACAACCGAAGTCACGTTCGAAGTTTACTAACAGCGCATGAAACAGACTCGATTCGAATTACGAGGCTATAGAGGACTATGTTTGACAGAGGTAATGATAGAAGGCCGGCAGATACATTTCCACAATGTTGACCTAATCCGATTCTGTCCAATAGCCTTTCTCCATTACTCATGAGAGCAGTTCCAACCTACTGAATTTTTGCCTACAGTTCTGGGTAGGCATAAAAATATATGATTGCCTAGATTGTTCACAGCTATTCATTCAAGAACCATTTATAGAATATTCGCGTCTAGAAGAATTGCCTCAAATTTGTTCTTACTACAGGTTTAGCTTTGTTCTGGTAACTTAACATTTCCTCTTCATAAAGCCCGATGGTTACAGATATCTTAAAATTGGTTCAAAATTATTTGATCAACTGAGTAGTCCAACACAAATTTAATGATGTCTGACTTTAAGTTGAACGACAACTTGTTTGAATCAATACAACTCGTGTTCTAGATTTATCATTTACTAAATTTAGACTAAATATAGACCAATATAAATGTCGCGTGTGTACATGTATGTACGTACGTACGTATGTATGTATGTATGTATGTATGTATGTATGTATGTATGTATGTATGTATGTATGTACGTACGTACGTATGTATGTATGTATGTATGTATGTATCTTTGTATGTATGTATGTATGTATGTATCTTTGTATGTATGTATGTATGTTTGTATGCATGTATGCGTGCATGTATGTATGTGCATACATACATGCACATAACATTATTTTAAATGCAGCTTGTCTATGGAATAATATAGGTAGAATGCATAGATGCATTCTGGTTAGATGAATGCAGGCAATTTTATGGTAATCCAGGGTCGTTAGATTAGCATCAAGTTGGTGCGTCGTTGAAGTTAAATGGAAGCATTATTAGATGCATTGATAAAAATGCAGCATCCATCTATAAATAACTTTTTATGTGTGTACTACATCACCTATGATCACATATACACTTATCGACATTGGCGTCCCCTCCCCATTGTACAAAATAATGGGAAGGGAAAGGATCTGGACAGTCAACAGAAACTGATGACATCATGAGTGTGCGCTCACAATATAGACTGCTTTGTTATTATTGCTAATAATTATTGCTATCGTCATTATGAAAAATCCAACTCACTATTTACAACTCGCAACTTTTTACGTAATAATTATACGTATGAGATGGGTGATCTCTATTTACCTGCAAATTTGTTTTATGAAGACATTTTTAAGACTTGAGGGTATAAATAATTTAAATCCTTGTATTCATTTTCGGATCCATGTATTTAGCCTAAATAGAGGTGGGGTACGGTGTGGTTCAAGAGAAGCTGGAAAATGATCATCAAAAGAGCAGGAAAGTCCATTGTGCTTGAACCAATGTTTGAATTCAAGAATATTATTTGTCATTGCATTTAATTTTGAGAATCTATATTTAGACCAATTTAATATTATTCAACACTAGAATATAGAGATAAATAGTTTACTGCAGTACAGTCAATCGCTTTTGTCGGGATGGATAGACTAATTTTATTCCCTTGAAATGTCGCAATAACGACAAATAAGGATTTCCTAGGGAATAACATAAAGAAAGAATCCGGCCTTCTTGGTGGGGTAAAAGTATAACTAATGCAGGATATTATAGTTAAATTTACATTGTATTTCGTTGGCCTAATATTATTTCCTGGTTCTTGCACGCTGCTTGCCTGTGTTCCCTCCCTCACCTTGGCTGTGTTCGCTCGGGACCTGGCTGTTTCCATGGGGTACTGTTGTTTCCCAGAGTGACTCTGCTGTCTCCCCAAGGTTTTTGGCTATGTCTCCTTCTCCGCCTTGGTTGTGTCTAGGGGGACTTGGCAGTCTCCCGAAGGACTCTGCTGCGTCCCCGGGGGGCTCTACTGTCTTCCAAAAGGATACGGCGGTGCCATCTGCTCCGCTTTGATTGTGTCTACGGGGACTTAGCAACTCTCCCATCCCCCCGTCTGATTTGACCCCTCGGAGTTGTATAGATAATAAAACCGCAAAGTATCCGCTCATTTGCTTATTCGTGTGTTCGCTGTTGTCCGAGTGGGCTTAGGGTAGTCTGCACGTTTAACGTACTCACTCCATAAGTTGCAGTTGATGAGAAGAGTTGGTAAAGACCTCTGCCAGACCGGAAGGTCGAATTCAGCAGTCATCATTCACTAGGGGAAGCTCGGAACTCATCATTCTGGTGTACCAGACACAAGCAAGGAGGATAAAGGGTTTGCTCTGGGTGCAACCGTCAGACAAGCGTCCGAGTCCAGTTCGGGTTGTTTCAGTCGAGACATGTTTGATTATGCTCTGTCCATATTAAATGCCAATCAAAATACACACCGTGAAATTCAGTGGATTCAGCGTGCAAAATTAAGATATTGTCATCGTAAACTTTGATGATCTGCTGTGCGTGCATGTAAAAGTTTTATGTGGGAACGAAATGTCTTTGACAAATTGCTGTAACACGATCAGTCAGGAAATTTGGAAACCATGCATCTGCATTAGCCGGCCCCGGCAAAATGAAATAAACTGCCAGACTTTATTCGCAACTCGTCGACACTCACTCTTCAAGACTTATCTGTTCAAGATTTATTATGATTAGACTTTTCTATTACGCGCTTTCGTGCAAGATCCATTTTGTTTAGGCACGGTATATATGACAGCTTAATAATAATAATAATAATAATAATAATAATAATAATAATAATAATAATAATAATAATAATAATAACAATAATGATAATAATTGATGTCATCTGCAAAAGCATTAAATGAAGCATACCAGACGAATTGGGAAGATCATTTATCTGAAGGAGAAAAAAAGTATACATACATGCATACATTGTATATAACGTATTATTATTATTACAATAATTTTATATAGCGCCCCGTAAAGTTTGCCTACTCAGAAGCTCTCCCATTATTATTGTGAATAATAAAAACGTACGTATTAATAATGTGTGCATGTAGGCTATACGTACTGTATGTGCTGTGTACAGTGTCTCACTGAGAGAGGATTAATTCAAGATATAGGACCTATTCCGTAAGTACAAACCTGGCTGCATATGCGCTGTGTTAGTCGATTGCATTGTTTTAGTGAACAGTAAGAGGAGGTCATCTCTATTCAAAGATTGTTGGTTTCGGTCGCTGATCGCCTGAGAGTCTGTGTCGTGCACCGAATGCCACATGTGACGGCGAAGAGATGCCAGATGGCCGGCCAGTCGGTCGCCTTTAGAGACTAAGGCCACTGATGTCGTTGGTGGCCGACGGGCCATGAAATAGTTGCCATTAGCATGAAACTGCCCCCGATGCTTTTCTTCTATCTCTATCTATCTCCGTCTATCTGGCCCCATCTGTCTGCTTGTGTCTTTGCTGTCTACAGTACTATATTATGTCCGTTATTAATAGCCACGCCATAATTGAGTATTCGATACTCGATTGGTTGCGGACGGCTTCGTCGACCGACGATGTCTCTAACGACATTCAGCGTTCGGTACATTTTGAAAGCTACCACTGATTCACAGGCCAGAGTCACTGTGCTTTCACTACTGCCTGTCTGTTTATCTGCTTGCATGCCTGTCGGTATGTCTTTCTGTGTATCTGTCCGCCGTTTTGCCTGTCTTCCTGTGGAATCGCATTTATTTCTTGGTCTCTGTTTATCGGGTTCTAGATCTGTAGAAGCAAGACTGACGGGAGGAAGGAAAGCGTATAAATAACTGTCGTTGCTTATCAAGATGGCGGATGGAGTGAAACAGAATATGAGATGATTTTAATAAGTGGCTAACACGGGATTTCGACCGTGAATCGTTAATGGTGAACGAACGTTTGGTGGATTTGAGTGACATGCTGACATTAACTGAGATTGTTGTCGTTTCTGTAATCCTAAGTGACTGGTCAACATTGAATTGGCGAAATCCCCAGCATCTCAACAGTGCACTTGTCAGACGCAGTTATTAGCGATGGGCGTTCGTCCGTTTCCTGAAAAATGTCAGTCGTCATCTAACACTCTGGCGTTGAGCGAAATCTACGTCAAGCTTCATCTGTATAGGAACCCTTTTCAGTTTCGATGCAGACGCATAGCCTACTATATACCTACCAATCGATAGTCGCTCTTGCCTTCTAAGATACACGGAAGGAGTGGAGGCAAGTCGATGTCAGCCGTGCAATCGCTCGAGACTTATGAGACAAAAGATGAGTAGAGGCCTTAAGCTACTGCTTGACAGAAGCAGTTAGAGTAATAAATGACAGGAACGATGGCGTAGTATTCAGACTTTTGCGCGCTTTTGAACAGATTGGTGTACTTGTCTGCTGTTGGGGATCGAGTCTACAAAAATGCTAACCAAATGAAAGCCAGAAAGTAAAACACTCGTTACGTACATGTAGGTCTACGTGTTAGCTAAACATCTCGAAACTAAAGGTCTATTTATCAAGGTATTCAACTTGGATCAAATACCTTCTGCCTCTTGTCGTACCTTGGCTGCTTCGTCCAGGTTTTCTATAAATTGCTCTAAAAAAACTTTTCCCCCATAATATTTTATCCACAATTGAGTGCCTTTGAAGCATCACAGTGGGTAGACCAGCGTTTGACAAGAGACAGGCCAGTAAGGGCATTGACTAAATGTTCCCACGGTTGAATTTGTTTATCTACCGAAATGACGATATCAATGAATTCGATTTGCTTCCAGTAACTTATGCTATGAAATCAAATATACCTAACCACTGTCGTAATTAACTAGTAATGCCGCATTGGCCCCTGCTCTTTGTGGGTCCATAGGCCTCAGCGTAGGCAGCCTTATGAATAATACGGCCCTGCCTAGACCAACGTTTAAGGTCTTTTTCGACAATCCAGTGATCGAAGATTAATATGGCAGTTACCTTGTCTAAAACTCTGAATCTAAATCTCATAAAATTTCAGTATTCTTAAATATAGAATTTAAAAAACGGTCTATGAAGCTGAGAAAAATTGCAATTTTACAAAAGTTTATGTTAATCTTAGTAATAAGAATCCTATTTATAATCCCGACAGTGACACAACTATTAAATTGGCAGTCCTTTGCAATACATATCACACCTTAGATATACCATATTGATGGATACAACGATGAGCAGTATTTCCACCATGCTATGACATAGTCCATAGCTTCTTGGTTTCCTATCTGACTCTGCTCCAGAACCCACTGTGGAAGCTCTCCATGCACTCTCCTCCACAACGCCAGACCCTCCGCCAATCGACCATATAGCCCAGACCTCAGTTACTGTCGAGGTACTGGGTCTTCCGGACATAAAAGTTGCTCGCGTCGCTGCACCAGACCGAGAGCATAAATCAACCGAGGAGACTATTTCTGATGAAATGGATTGATCCAATATTGTCGATCCCCTTGCGATGCTGCCAAGGACCTGTCTCTGTAAGTAACTCTGACGCACCGTCAGGCACTGAACGTGCAAATTGGATTCCTATGCAGCATTTAAACTGCTTTATTTTTTGCTGCACATATGCATGTGAGCGCGTGTGCGCGCCTGCCAGGAAATTGATGTTAGCTGCGAGAACTCACAGCCACAAATTTATATCCAGGGCGGTATTGGTGCAAGCTAGCACCGAACTTAAATAACGGTGCAATTGCATTCCTAGGATCGTCTAGATAGGAAATATAATCGCAATCCGATGCAGATCTCGGCTCGGTCCGCTGCAT
Source organism: Bimastos eiseni (assembly GCA_959347315.1). Classification (NCBI taxonomy): domain Eukaryota; kingdom Metazoa; phylum Annelida; class Clitellata; order Crassiclitellata; family Lumbricidae; genus Bimastos; species Bimastos eiseni. The sequence continues at coordinate 27,458,873 of OY365806.1, read as the reverse complement.
CTGAGTAACTGATATCAACGATGAAGAAGTTATCAACGGTTGATGCTATCGACCGTTGATGAAATGGATTCGTTCGGACCGATTTGCGATGTTGCTTTCACAAACTCGCAGACCAAATTTCTTTTCCATTTTTAAGCTGTCAACATTCAAATTATTTATGATGTGCTCTTCTCTACATCCTCAGACCGTGTCCACTGTCCAGGCCAACGTTCAGAACAGGTCAGCTTCCACCGTTAGTATATAAACAGCTCTATGTCCACTTGCGTTACATTACTTACTGCTCCACTCAGGGCAATGGTGACTGAAGCGCTCTTGATTACCCACTCCAGTCATCTCTTCAATTTTACAATTCCGCATCCATAAACGACCTTCCAGTGGCACTGCGTCTAACGCCTATTGGTCAAGCTGCTCTATTCTTCTCTGGTCTTAAGACTGTTCTGTTTGTCTGTTTTTGGGCTAGGAGCGCTTCTGAGTTGATGGCCTTGAAGGAGCGCTATATAAAACTGCTGTAATAGTAATAATGCGCGTTTCTGTTTTGGTAATCTTAGAAATGTCTACCTCGACGTTTCCAAACTGTGTTTCGCGGAACTCTAGGGTCCCCTGAGGTGAAGACAAATGTTCCACAAAAAACTTTTAGTGTGAATAAATTTTCTTTTAGAATTTTCTATATCGGTCACTTTGTGCATAATTTTATATGAAAGAGAATTCGTATGTCATAATCATCGATATTTGTATTGTTGCTAATCTAATCTTGGCCTAAGCCTATGATTGTCTTCATTCTCAAGCATTTATGCCTACAACAAAATATATTTAGTTTTGGAGAGGGGTTCCGTCAAAAAAATTCAGGATAAAAAATATTCCACAGCCAAAAAAGATTGGAAAACGCCAGTCTATCTGTTTTTGTACGTTCTTCTCAGTCGTTACTTAATTTTTTTCTCAATTTCCACTTAGACCTACATTACCTCAAAATTTTGCTCAACTATCATGGGTTGTCTCTTTATCCTAGCGGTCTAATATTGCGAATACTGAGTTGAATACTGCTTGGCGCTCCATCGTTGATACACTGTGCATAGGAGTCTCTTACTTACAAGTGCAGAAATTTATGCAATATATATGAGAACTAGGAGAAAAGGAAGGAAAGCGAACGAGAACATAAATGCAGAGCTGAAGCTGTCGACTTGAGATTTACCGCCAGCTGAAGATGAAAGAACAGACGCGGCGGTGGCAGTCAAGAACAGGAGACGCTGCTAAGTCAAAGCTTTAATTGCAATTCTCAAATGCGAAAGACTTTGCGAGGTGCTTGTTCGTCTCCACATGGAATTCTCTACTTCGCTCTGAAGCGTCGAACTGACCAACAGAGCGACTGAGACCTGCAGCATCAGATTAACAGACAGCGCTCTCTTTCGACCAAAAAAGAAGAGAAACGGACAGTGAACGACGCATTCGCCACTCAGTTTCTCTTGAAGGGTTAAAAACAGTGGAAGCAAACGACTGCCTTGCGCTGCGTGAGACATAGCCAATGGGGGAAGAAGAAGAGCAAGAACGGGACCAAGAAGAAAACGAACAACAAGACAACCAGTTGTGGTCGTGTCAGCTAAATATTTTTGGATTCAAGCGAATATCATATTGCATTCTGTTGTATTGTATTGCATAGAAGGAGAACGAGACAAATATGAACTAGAATAAAACAAGGCAAGTAAGAAAAGAGAAGACAAAATTGTCGAGAGGATGGTCCGTCACAGAGTAGGAAGACGATGATCAAAAAAGAATTCAGGTCGTCTTCTTCCGTCTTCGTCTTCATCCTTTCAATCGAATCCGTGGAAAATAATCGACTGCGGCGAAGAACAGCGACTGCGGCCGAGAGCACGACAGACTTGTCAAACGAGATAAAGTGGCAAAATCAATCAACATTCCCATCACCTGCGAAAGCAACAATTCAGTGGCTTTCGATGCTCAGCGAATGTCCACCGCAGAACACAAATAATATGCATTCAACGATAAATTATATAGAGCTGGAATGCATTCATATATTATCTGCAGACCAAATAACGATAAATCAATCAGGTGTAGTTTGACAAAACGTGTCACAGAATCGAAAGACGTTATTAGTCCAGCAGATCAGTCTTTGATCATGATGAACCTTGATGATTGTCGTGTTGGTGATTGTTACGATGGTGATTGTCGTTATGGTGATTGTCGTTATGGTGATTGTCGTTATGGTGATTGTCGTTATGGTGATTGTCGTCATAGTGTGATTGTCGTCAAGGTGATTGTCGTCACTCGAATTATGACTAAAATGCTGGAATATGGTTTATTAATAAATAATGAAACGGCAGAATTGTAACTTTTAGCTTTGTAAGTAATCTTAAAAATGAAGCTACGTGCACAATTTTAACTCAACTGCAATTGTTTAAACGGTTCGGCGTTTTATTTCAAACGATTATAAACATCTTGAGTTAATACTTGCTATTTAAGTCATTATTTTAGTGTAACCTTTCATTTAAAAATTAGCGACTTAATCCGAAACTAATTTGAAGTTCAGATCACTCACAATTCAGGACGCACTAGGCTATTTTGCAGCAGCAGGTTGCCGGTACAATAGCCCCAGACTGTAGAGGAAAGCAGATATAAAAGACCTAATCATGTTGTCTTAATACTAAAACAGCGCTCTAAATCGGATTCCCACAGACTTCTCGGAGTTCTATGCTTAACAGCTCTGAGAACCGATTTAGACCTTAGAATTTTGCTATAAACTGTTTTGTCTTACGCTGATTGTAGCGTCTTGCCTGTACACCGGATGCTCTGAATTGTAATTAGAGAATCAGCGTTCTTTATTTTTATTTCCGTTGAATGATAACTTATAGCATCACTTGAATGAGAAGTTAAAGAAACTGTACGTAGTTTAGACGAGATGGTCAACATTACCACGATGTCCTTCTCCATCCATATTCCATCTGTTTTCACATAGGTCTACAGCAGATTTATAGAATCAGGGCTCACGCTTCGCAATTTGTGAATCACGCTTGGCTTCCGATTGCTAAAGAATGGATTGGAAATGATGCGCTTCATTTGGTCGGACCCATAAAAAATACCACAAGAATTTGACAAATCATACTAAACAGCATTCATTGTATGTATAAGGGGTCTATTAATTAATATATAATAGGCGAATTTTTCTAATGAGTACGTGGGCACTAATTAGCTGAGCATTCAGCTAATGATGCTTTAAGAATTTTAAAGCTTTACGAATCGTTGAAGTAACTTTCCTCTTCGCGTCCAAAACCATAAATTTATGCTCATTTATAATCTGGAGCTTTTACAATACATTGCACCAGTTCCATGGTTCATTTAAATTGATCGAAATGAGGTTATTTTCAGCGCCTCGCTGACGTTAGACCAGAGACCAGTCTATGGAATCGATATTCGTGACAATGAATAGCGAGAACTAACAAATATTTCACAATTATTGCAATCAGTTTAGAGGGTTGAAAGTTTACTCTCTTCCGCTTTCTTTTCTCGGATGTAATATAATGTAATGTAAATCCTCGAAAATTTATCAACGCTCACAGAAGCCACGTCAGGGAGACCAACTTATTCACCGGCGCTATACCAAATCAAGTCCACAATAGCCAATCCTCTCGCTTCTTTCCTGTGCCAGGTCGAAATCCGGGGAGTCAAGCAGAGGAGAAAGCGTGATGCTGCGGTGGTAGTCTGTGATGATGGGGGTCATGTGGTGCCGCAGGAGTAGAGTCTGGATAGGACACCCTGAAGAGTTCGGTTTTTAGTCGTGACTGGAAAGTAGCAGAGGATAGTGAAAGCGGAAGAGAGGTTATAATTTTTATTTGGAGGTGAAATGTGGGGATGAGCAAACTGACGGAGTTCTTTTGGGAGTCCGTTCAAAAGTGCTGGTACAGCATATAGACTAAGGAGCGTTTACAGAATTTCAGAGACGATGAGACTGGAGGTCGAGATAGAGAAAGATATGACGATGATCGTTATATGGGGACCCCCGGAGTGATTAAGCCCTTAATGCACCATTACTTGGCGCCAACAACATAACTCTGCTAACAAATTGATGTCAGATAATTTTTTTATAGAGCAACAATTTACTTAAACAATATCTGTGTTAAATTAATCGTCTTTGGTTTTGTAGTGTAACATAAGAGACCATCAGAACTTTTTGAATTAAAGAAGAACATCTTCAGTGATAATTTCTTCAATTCAACTTCTCATCTCTTTTGTTTGGTTCAGAAATCTGACCACTCGCTGCTATGTTTACCGCGATTGTTGTGTGACAATGATTCTCAGTGGAAACGATCCAAATAAACGTTCGTCGCAGATAAAGCGTCAAACCGGAGAGATACCGAAGACATGCAGATGTTCGGTAGAAACATAATATCAACAGATATGCTATGGGGACGATTTCTCCTAGGAAGGAAACAAATCGACTGATCGATAAGTAGGCCTAGATCGATTGATGATAGCTGCCCTTCTCGATAACATAATAACATTACATAATTGTATACGAACCGTAAACGGATATTGATCGAGCAGGAACAGACATAGACTGCGATCAGTCAGCGAAGAATTGTAGGCCTTAAGAATTCTCAGAGCGTTAGATAGACAGAGAGAAAAAGAGAGCGATTGATAGTGAAAAATAGAGAGAGCGAGAGAGAGAGAGAGAAGAGAAGAGCGGTAGACGGAGATAATGAGACAGATAGACAGGCAGAGATGGAGAGAGAGAAATAAAGATGGTCAAATTCCAGAAAGACCAATTCATATTCCGCATATACATGTAGGCCTAATATTAGTCAATTGTGTGACGGTCAACGTCAACTCAACGCATTTGTGTAGAAATTCCTCGGAGACATCTCCTCAGCCTGAGTTTTGCCAAGAGATACGCAGCGCTCTTTAAGGGTGGCTTTGGGATCGGATAAATTGCTTCTAACACGCAACGTAACTAATGCAGATAAACGAGGTGCTCTTTTTTAGCCTCGCTAAAGGTTGCAATCCGAACAAATGCATATATAATAGTTTGGTTTTGGTCAATGCTGGTAGCGAGTTTACGCCAAGATTAGGGTCAGAAATGTTGGAGAGCAGCCAAATTAATTATCTACGTGAGATGAGGCCAACATTAAAAACAATCAGTCAGTTTGATCGGGTTGGACATAATGTTAGTGGACGTGCGACTGTAATCAATCAACCAATCAATCAATCAAAAATATTTGATATAGCGCCCCTTCAAAATATCTGCTCAGAGGCGCTCAACTGTAGATGCCATAACATAGCATAGCATAACGGCTGTTGTTTTTTATTGATCCCAACAACCACGAATACATTGCAAGTATGATTCAAATCTAGTCAAAATAGAAGAGGCCAAAAGGAAGAAAGTCCTGTAAGGACACATGCCCCGTACGTAGTTGGATTAGTAATCATAACATCTGGTAGATATTGAAAAGCATGGCACAGTTGCTGAGCCAGCTGACTATCGACAAATGATGTGGTGTAAATGAAACTCAGAAGACAAGAGCAGATGGGAATAGAAAGAACAAGCAAATGGTTGCGCAGTCTGAACACATGAACTGAGTGCGGCCATTTATAGTCTATGTAGATACTGTAGGCCTACTATTGCATATCGACTTGCGTTCGTCGTACTTTGTCCTGAGTCGGAATACTTAGATAATACTGATAGACTATATATGATTATGCTCAGCATACATTCCAGCCTACCTTAATACTTGCCTGCTTGGACCAGTTGCATAGCCCTCTGTGTTCGTTGAATCAGACAGCTACTTGACAGGCCCTACATTATACGACGCAGAGACGCTGTTAATTAACGGCGCGCATTGCAACCATCAACATCTGGCCAACTGCACAAAGTCAATGGAGAAACTGAATCAATCCTCTTGTCAGACGGAAGACGCAGCTCAAAGCTGCGCAAAGCTGTTTAAAGTCAGCAATGGCTATGTCATCAGACCAGCGATGATTCACTGTTGCCTCCCATCCAATTCACTTCCATCCACCGTACTTCCAAGTTCCTTGCATAGTTGTCACACATCTTTATGCGACATCTTTAAATCTTGCTCAGTTTCTTGCAAGGTTTTATTCACTTCTAATTCAGAGCAAGTCATTTTTGACATCGCTAATCCACCGTTTCTTGGTGCCCAAGATCAGATATCGATGAATCGTTGTCTGTACCCTCAACGAATGACAGCCTATAGTGAGGCCATAATTATATGCACCCACCGGTATCAAATCACTGCCGGTACATTATTATTATAGGTAGATGATTACATCGTCATTATAAACATTATATCTTGACTTTACATATCTGTCAATTAGGTCTTGAAAGACGCTTATTGTGATAAAGCGATGGAGGAGGCTTTCGATCAGGAAGACATCGTCCTTAATCAGATTGGTAATGTAGGTCCATCTGAGTCTCAACAATGTTCTGAGCTGCTTTCCTCCGACCTGAGTCAACCTCCATAACTGTTAACAGCACCTGCAATTGCAGTGAACAAGGATTGGACCAGTAAATTTTTACGCGGTAGGCAGAGGCGGCGATCTCGTTTGACAAGTGGGGAGACAACCAATGAGAGATTTAGAAAACGTGGGGGACAAACGTGCAAAGTGTTGAGGGGGAATTGTCTCCCTCGACCAACCCCGGGATCACCGCCTCTGATGGAAGGCCTATGCTGTTCAAATACCATGTGAATACTCATAAATATTGAGCCGGTGACAGGACAATAACCCCCGAATAGTTTACTGGTAAGAATTAAGTCAACCAGAGGTCAACCAGAGTAGAAAATATCACATAAATACCGTAAGACTCAAATTAGTAGATAGGCCTACGTAACTACGTTGCAGAAAATTGGCAAACAGCCCACAGCAATTATGGTAAGACACGAGTAGGTTTATATCACATAATGACACTTTTCTTTTATATAGCTTTTGAGTCCACTCTTGGGGAGCGGTTATTTGCATAAAGTCCACTCTTTGCATGTAATGATCTACCATACTGTCACATGTTTGCTAATTAACTGCTAATTTAATACTCAACATGAATGGTTCACTAATATAACCCAAATGTCCAATAAAATCATTATAACTGTCTAGTTTTTTTTACATTATTTGTAAAGTAATTTAATGATTTGCATAAGTGGTGTACGAAGATTTTCGTGTCTTACCATTACTGTCTTACCATTATACTATTCGAGGGTTATTGTCCGGGGTGCTTGTGTCCTAGAACCACTGAATCTCTTTGAACACGAAACACAATTCCAGGGTCCTCTGGTTGCCCAATTCTCCAATGAGTGGAGAAACGGAGCTACAATCACTCATTTAATCCAGTTGCCTTTCGTTCTGCTTATTGTCATCCAGGGTCAGCGGAAGACGTCCCACACTAGATAACCCATTCCGAGCATCCATCATTCCGTTATGCTGCTGCTGCTGTTGACTGCTTGTTTACTTGGATTACGGATGACTGATGTCTCGAAATAAAATGGTTTCTCATTTGATTGATTTGATTGAACACCACTTCCACATGGACCGACCACGTAGCAATTTCAACCATACCATCGACTACACTGTAGTCACTCACCAAGGCAATATGGACATAAGTACACGGCTTATCATGTTGATAATATATTGATTTATCATTAAGAACAATATGCTGTATGTTGGATCACACGGGTTCACAACGATAACGCTTCAAATAGATCATGAGTACGAGATGTCATCCGGTCTGTTTGTGTGTAGGCTCATATATATATATACATATATAATTATATAATTATATGTACAATTTTACATACATGTATATAAATAATTATATATAATTGGCAATTTTCCGGGTGATCTTAGCAGATTCGTTAAGCATAGTTTCTTCACAGAGTCATTCTCTGAAATCGTCAGTTATTAGTCCAGATCACGTACGTACAAACATGAACAGTGTAGAAAGAGCAATCAGATATCCATTGATACGTAAGAATGATCCATTCCCATGGGGTAATCCAACAGTCGTGTGAGTATCTGTACTCATCATACGTGGTTGACGACGATGGTATGACGCGACCAGGTCCGTCTTGGAACCGTCGCTTATATCGCTCTTACCTCTCCTTAGTGAATACTCTCGCACTGTTCACAAGCTGTGGACGTGCTGGGATTCAGTACAACTCCGTTACATGCCAATATATACATGAATACATACATGGATTCATACTTAAATGAACACATGCACACAATGCCATGCATACAAACGGACTGGAAAAAAAACGAATCTCCGATGCAGCGATCTCGGTTGGTCAATAAGACGATACAAAACCGAGTTTAAGAGCTGTATTTTTACACCAGACATACCACTGTATTCTCACTCAAGAGAACCAGATCATGTGCGTACGCTAGTGCGGAGAGAGCAGCCAGATATGCACTGATGCGGTAGAATGAACCTTTCCCGTGGTAATCGAATAGTTGTGGGAGTCTGTGGCCAACTGTCTATACAAGTGAAGATTCAATAAGTTGCTAACACTGTAAGTCAGATTCAGACAAACTCTACGGACCTACAAACAGCGTTTTTTGGGACGTCCTTCGACGCCTGATCTTCAGACCTTCCTCTTTTTTCATTATATATGCGAGTAGACACAATCCCTTCGTGGTCACTCCTTGACCACTTCTTGTCCACTCATTGTCCACTCATTGTCCACTCCTTGACTACTCCATGCGTTGAGTGGTTTACGGAAGCATAACTTAGTTGACAGAACTCCAGTCCACTTATATCCTCAAATATCCTTAAGTATACGAATTCTCCATAATTCACCTGAGGCAGATTGTACATCAGTATGCAAGAATGCATACATACATTGTTACACACATGCATGCATACATGCATACAGGCAGACAGACAAACAGACATACAGACAGACATACAACATGCATGCATACATAATATACATACATGCACACACACAAACATACATACACACACACATATATACATGAATACATTCATGCATGCTAACATGCATGCATTTAACTCATACAAGCGCACATGTGCACACATACATTTGTACAATTGTATATACATAGGTACATACATACAAACATATATGCACCGTCTTAAATGCATGATATACGGTAATATACGTGAAGGCAGATTTACATGCGTTCAAATGTTAACACGCATCAATATATGTATACGTCCACACATTCATTCATCATTCGTTCATTACGAAGATTTAAATAGCGCCCCTTCATGGGTACTACTCAGGAGCGCCCAAGACCCGGCGCGGATAAAAAGAACAGTTATAAGGCGAGTATAAAAAGAGTCTGAGTGGACCTTTGGCGACAACCATACATATATGTGTTGGTTCTTTGACAGATAAAAATAGAACAGACGTGGCATAATGATAGTCATAGTGTTCCATAATGCACTGTAACAGTGTCTTACGTTTCTACACGAAAGAGGTGAATACTGATTGTATTCTGTCATTTATGCTCCATCCCTCATTAGACAGTCAACAAGGCTATATGAATATTCAATGTAACAAGCATCGACAATTCGGATAAACTTGAATATTTAATTAGAACTTGTTAATAATTATGAAGGTCACTACAATGTTAATAAGTCGTTCTACATAGCCTACATGGTAATCCTATAAATTAATAAATAAAAAGATATTTATACTGCTGTGAATATCGTTACATATACATTCGAAGTTATCTTATCTAGCCAGAAACCAACAAAATTGACATCAATGATGTCCAATTCAGCTGTGTTGAATAAGCAGACTTTCTGTGAACAAACATAAAAGGCCAAGACGTTAATTAGACCCCTAGTTAATTGTAATTCTGTCACCGAGAAATATTTTAATAATTTTAATTAACTTTTGCCCTATTACTTATACTGTAAAACGAGAAGATCAATTTGATCATTTTAAAATGGCTTATTTTGTTCGTTTAAAATGGAAAGATCGAGATTGTCACAACCGAGAAAATAGAAGAAGTGGCTTCCACTGAACATGCGGCCTAGTTTCAGACATGTTTCAACAATGTACTGCCGAGTAATCCGAAATGACCAACTTATAGTTCGTATTAGAAGCACCCGTCAGACTCATAAACAGCGCCGTCGCTCGCTCATCGTACGCCTTGAATCTCATTGTACCCAAAGCCCAATGGGTTCCTATAAGTCTTGCCTGTTGCCGCCGTAGGTCCAGTCAGTTCGATGTAATTTCTACGATGGTCTGAGCTATAACCTCGTTGCTATGGATTCTTTAGCCATCTTCTGGTCTCCGTGGTCTCATGGATCTCAACCGGTTATGGTCAAAGGATAATAATTTCGGCTTGCTCTTTTCCTTAGCAAAGGCAATCAATCGATTGATGTCTAGTGAATTTCAATACAAGCTTCAGACTAGACTTAGTCGCAACAGTTAATCCAATAACTAGCTCTCCACGTCGACGACGATATCTGTCGAATGCGCGATGAAGCTTAGAGATGAGTCAATGCGTTAGTTTTATTACAGATTTTTAAAGGACTTTTGCTTTTGCTGCAATAATATCACAACTATGGCAGTTTTGACAACGAAACTGCGAATTTATTTAGTTCCGGACTATAGGGTAGAAGCAAGCCCATTTTTATTCTAATGACAAATCAAATTTCTCCCTATGAATTTTCCTCTGAATGATGGAGGCAGACCCTCTGTCCCAAGTGTCAGGAAGGCAAAAAATGACCTCTACTAAGACTAAAAAATATTCCCCCTACCTGAAATTTGAGGAATTTGCCTACGGGCCCTCCTATCTGGACGCCTCTGAGATACAATAACGAACCTCTCAGAAAGTTGCGAAGATGGCTATCCGCGAGATTTACATGTAAACAGTTGCGTCGTCGCTCAGGTATAGAATGTAGCTTGGAACGAATTAGAGAGAAAACTAGTCCTAAGTAAGTTGTGTCTAAACCTATCCTGGTTAGAACAGTTGGCACCGATTATCTGCGTTTAGAAAGAGTATGATATAGCATAGATAAAACTGTGTCGATCAGGTTCAAATCTTCAATTTTTTTTAACAATCTTAAGCAAACCCGTTCCGAAAAATGACCACTTTTAAATTGGTCAAACTGCGTCAATGAGATTTAAAGTATGCCATTTTATATTCTTGTTTGCAAAAAATTGCGGTCAAACTTAAGAAAACCCGTTCAAGAAAGCAAATTGGTAAAACCACGTCAATAAGGTCTCAAGTTTGACATTCTTATATTCCCTCTATGAAAGAAAATGTCTTTCCATTTTGAGCAAACCCATTCAAACATAAAATTTTTACCAATTCTCATCAAGCTCTCCAGTTTGTATTGGTATCTGATGACATTATGTAGGCCCTACAGTGTTCGAGCTCCTTCTCCAAGGTGATTGTTTAGATAATCGACTCGCTTTTGCATAATATAACCTATCGACGCATGCGTGATATGTTACATTCGATTACAGTGACATAAAGAATAAAAACTTCTCAACGCTTTCTGTTAGATCATGAAGCGCAATCACATGACTACTGTTCGGACATGGTTTTCGCCCAGCTGAACACTACGCTCAGGAGTCGTTCGTGTTGAACGAATCCATAAGTGTCGCTGGTCAACACTGTATAGTTGTCAGCACTGTGTCATAGCCGGAGGCAGCGACGGTGAACAATATCACAGCAGTGGCAGCAGCGGTCTTAGCTGCTGCTGCGCTGCTGCTGTTATTGAGGAGCGAGACCACGATCCTCGTAGGCTCTTCACGGATCGGCCTGTTAGCAATTATGACCTCACCCATTTCTGCTAACAACCAGGAACAGCGAGAACTAAAGTTTCCCATAATATTGCTATTCAGAAACGTAAATTATGCGAAACTGGACGTTAGAAAATCTCATTGGCATAGTAATGACCGAATTTTGTTCAAGAAACAAATCTGATGATGATGAAGATGATGACAATGACGACGACGACGATGATGATGATGTTAAAAGGTTTCTTTTGATTTCGCACAGCATGTAGCCTATAAATGTATGCATGTATGTTTGCGAATTTTTAACGGTGAAGTTAGAAATACGGTGCATTTGTGTGCATTCAGAGAATGTAGTGGAGTCCTTAAGTAATTGGACCTTAAAAAATAAGATCATAAAATATGAACCGATTCATCCTTTACTCGTCCATTTATGAAAAGCTTAAATTGCAGTTTGGACGGCTAAAAAGATCGAATAATTGAAGCCAGGAGACGTCTCCTAAACCAATCAATCAATAAATCAATCAATCAATCAATGAAACAGACTTGATACAACGCCACTTCAAGATATATATCTACTCAGATGCGCTCTCGGCCCAACCACGGCTGAAAGGACAGATTGAAAAAAGAAACGGCGGCAACCTGAAGGATGATCTGCCAATTCAGCAAATTAGCTGAGGCACGACTGAAGCAGACAGGAACAATCGTTGGCCAAACAACAACTGCGTACTGATGTATGGATCAAACAAGAAAAAGAAAGCAAGAAACAAGAACGAAAGAGGGAGGAAATAAGATCTCGACTGACCTCACTCTTCGAGTTGTGAATCTGTTGTGGATTTTAATAAAATCTTCTTCCTGTTCCGCTGGGTTAAACGACGTCAGAAGAAATGAAGAGCAGCAAGGAATTCAATCGCAGCTGTTCTTCCTTCTTTTTTCCAGCGTCCTCCTCTCTCTGTCTCTCTCTGTCTCTCTCTCTGTCTCTCTCTCTGTCTCTCTCTCTGTCTCTCTCTCTGTCTCTCTCTCTGTCTCTTTCTCTCTCTGTCTCTCTCTGTCTCTCTCTGTCTCTCTCTGTCTCTCTCTGTCTCACTCTCTCTATCTATCTATCTATCTATCTATCTATCTATCTCTGTCTCCTCTCTCTCTTTCTCTTCTGCTGTTTTTGCTGACCAGCATGTCCAACGCATCGTCTGCTGATACTACTGCTTCTGCTGCTGTAGCAATATACTGCGCATCGGTGAACAAAGACCATTCGTAGCTAGACAACCAACTCAACGGCCTGTCCTATCTCAGACAGAAAGATGCAGCCTCACATGCAGACAGCCACACAGACAGACAGATAAACATACAGACAGCCGACAAAGAAACAGACATACAGGCGATCACCAGGCGGCGTATGTAGAGCCAGCGCATCGTCGACCCATTCAACTTCGCTGCCAGGTCCTTGAGTCCCCCCTCACTGCCGTTGATGGGAGGCGGCCGTGGCAGTGAGGGCCTGTGCGGCGGGGACCTTGGTGGAGGGTCTTGGGCGTCGATGCATGAGGTGGATTGAGGGTGTCGACCGGTGGTCATCGTTGGTCCGTTCTTTCTATTTATTTGCTGCAGCATCGACGGATGGTGATCGCTTTATTTCGACTGCGACATTCGCTGTTGCTGCTTCATAGCTGCACAGCGAAGACAATCGCCAGCAACAGTGGCCCAACAAACGTCTCTATCTGTCTCTCTCCGTCTCTCTCCGTCTCTCTCCGTCTCTCTCCGTCTCTCTCCGTCTCTCTCCGTCTCTCTCCGTCTCTCTTCCTCCTTCTGTCTTTGACTGTGTCAGTCTGTCGGTGTGTCTTTATTTGTAGTTATCAGTAGCTGTGGGTCTCTCACGATGTTCATCTTATTCTGCGCTCTTAGTCTCTCTTTGTTTGTCTTCGCTGTTGACATGTCTCTCTCATCCTCTGTGCCTTTGTATGTGTCAGTATTGTCAGTATTTACATTTGCTGTTTTCTTCGTGTGTCTTAAGCTCTGCTTTTGTTTTTCTATCTCTTTTTTCTACACCTTTTCCTGCCTGAAAGATAATAAGTTTGTTCTACGTGAGGGACGACTGCTAGAAAAATTTGAAACAGGCCAGACAAAAATTTGTTTGTCTGGCGTAGGCCTATAATGACTGTCTTTTAGATTGTCTTTTTATTTTTTATTACTTTACTGCCTAAAAAGGTATATAAGCGAATGCATAATTCAAATCGAAAGTAAAATTAGAATGGAACGTGTTGAGAACGTTAAAATATACTAATAGTTATCCCGTTAAACATTCCACAGTTAAAAAGATCTTAAAAATCTGGAACGATCCCAGATCAGCTAAGAGTTATTCACACATAGGATAAAGCAAACCGTACGATATTAAACAGTAAAAATCACAGCTATATTTGTCAGTAAAATTTCGAAAAACACAATTTTAAAGCTTGATTCTAATTGTGTCCTGCACCCCAGTGCTCCTCATATATAACCCGACTCACATGTATGACACAGTATCGGTAAATTGGCAACTATTCGAGTGGAGGATTGACTGAAATCGTCATAGCTTGTGGAAATGGGACCGTGGTAAGCCATCACCACAAAACTCACTTATTCCCTCGACGCATTTAATAAAGGAGTGCCTCTGAGGAGTCGGTGCAGCCGGGGATGTGATACATGATTTGGCAAAATAGGTTGATACAATCAACAATCTATTGAGTCTTCTCGAACACTCTCTTGTACTGCAATGGATTGCAGTCCGTCCCAGATGACTCTTTCCAATCAGTAAACCATAACGGTCAAGGTAAATGAGCGGCGTTGATTTCAGGCGGCCGTGCACCAGGGTTCAAGCAAACCAAAGACCAAGACACAAGCAATCGCCGAGCAAGACACAATGAGCCAAATCGATTATTAAAAGCAAACGTAACGCCGACCGATCCTTCTCACACGAATCCTCGCAACGCGATCCAGTCGTGCCAGAACAATTCAACATTCGGTGACACATCACACCTGACTTTCCCAAAAAGCTTAACGGCTTAAAACATCCATGCCGCCAAATGAATCACCCGATGCATGGATACACACATGCATATGTCCGTATTACGTATGTATGAATGCATGTATCCATGCATGCATGTGTGTGTGTATGTATGTATGTATGTATGTATGTATGTATGTATGTATGTATGTACGTATGTATGTATGTATGTATGTATGTACGTATGTATGTATGTATGTATGTATGTATGTATGTATGTATGTATGTATGTATGTATGTATGTATGTATGTATGTATGTATGTATGTATGTATGTATGTATGTATGTATGCATGTATGTATGTACCTATGCATTGGATACGTGAGTATTCATGTATACATAGATACATAGATACATACATACATTTATATATAAACACACAATTTTGTATGCATACATGGTAAGACTTACTTTCACAATATATAATGCATTGGTTAATTCGTTCCTGCCCATATATTCAATAATATATTCATTCCTGCATACATATTTACATAGGGGTCTACATGCAGCCATACCTACACTGCATAGGCCTACAAGTACAAAGGCCCTACATGCATGAATACATTGGTAAACACTTTTATGCGTGCTCACTTATAGGCACATATAGGCCTGTTCATACACCCACGTATTTACACCTTGTATATATATATATATGTATATATGTACTACATACCTATATACACATATATGCATATGAACATATGTACGCACATATATATTTACACATATATACACCTTCATAAGCACCCGTAGCGTATACGCACTCTGAGTGTCGATGACGATGAATATTTTGAATATTTTTCAAGGA
>OY365806.1:27350946-27443090 GCA_959347315.1 Bimastos eiseni | reverse complement strand
CAGCTATTAGCTAATCATAGCCTATCACGCCGTGCGCTCTGTATTAACGGTAACGTGTTTTAAGCAGAACGAATAGGTTTTGATCACCCGGGATAATCAAATCCAACATAGCGTATAATATGATATTTTAATTAAGAAGATCTCCATCTATAAAGTGAGTCTGGACTTCGTATTATTTCCGAAGCACTAAGACGACCAAGTCAAGACACGATTCAAAGACAGCCTATGCACACTGTGCACTGTACAGGCAACGCTACAGAGGAATATAAAAATTAGAAGAAGAATATAAAAATTAGAAATAAGTAGATAAAAAAATTCCAACCCACGAACCTATAGTATGCATTGAAAGCATTGAAAGCGTCGCTGCTTTAACGGTAGTACTTCGGTTCCATGAAGAATTTTCGATGTCCGTAGGCCTAACAATGAACAGTAGGCCTATCAATGTACAGTAGGCCTAACAATGTACAATAGACCTGTTTCTTTTTGGATTAAATAAAATTAAGAATTTCACAGTGGTCAAATTTAAGGCGCTTGCAATACAACTATCTACTGCACAGGCGTTGGTCGCAGCAGAACGAAGTGGGTGTTGAAATTCATATTTTATATATATTTATATATATATGGAAAAGGCCTAAATATTCCACAAATATTCGTAAATCCAGTTATCTCGTCTCTATATGTATGCATATATAGTTGTTATATATATGTATATATATATATAAATATATATATATATGTATATATATATATATGCGCGTATTTATGTGTTGCACATTCACATTCGAATGCGTTGAGCAAATGAAAGCGAATGAGTCCGAGAGAAAAATGGAGGTTTGTAGGTCGGAGGGCATTGTAAACCAATTATAAGTCGGAATTTTGTGATGTCGTGTGTAGAACGCCTTCAGCATCGGTGTCTGGCTGCGTGTGGCTGCGTGTGGCTGGGTGTTGCTGCCAAGGCTAGACGTCGTTATAATTTTAGCAGACGACAAATAATTCCATTACTGAGAAAAATGTCAGATGCGCACGTGAGTCGTACGAATCGATTGATCCTTGAGATTTATTAGCAGCCTTTGCATAGAAGATCAGTGGGAGAAGAAGAAGACCCTTGAGGAGGGAATGACTTGACTGCAACCCATTCAGTGACAAGTGAATTCAGTTCATCTGACTCAGATCCGTCTATTCACACGCAAATTCGTGCTCGCTCAATCCTGTCGGATGTTAAGGGTAACACGTTTCCAGCAGAGGAAGTGGTTCACTGCAATCCGAAATTAAGTCCAGAACCAATTGAACTGTCCATAAAATTGGTTTGGGCGGCGGTTGTTCTGCGCAAGGTGTCTGCCAATGTGCGTGTCGGCAGTGTGTTCGATGTTATGGTCGGTGATATCCTGCAGATCAGGTTCTCGTTAGCCAGAGATTGAGGTCAATCCGTTGCCTACGAAGAGTCCACTGAACTGCAATACAGAACACAGCCAGTTATTAGCATACGCTGTAGATGTTCATAGACGAAGGCTAACCGTACAATCCTATTTTGTTTAGGCTAACTTACATTTCTCTTTGTTAAGGCTAACCGTGCATTTCTCTTTGTTAAGGCTAACTTACATTTCTCTTTGTTAAGGCTAACGTACATTTCTCTTTGTTAAGGCAAACCGTGCACTTCTCTTTTGTTAAGGCTAACTTACATTTCTCTTTGTTAAGGCTAACCTTGCATTTCTCTTTGTTAAGGCTAACTTACATTTCTCTTTGTTAAGGCTAACTTACATTTCTCTTTGTTAAGGCTAACCGTACAATCCTTTTTTGTTAAGGCTAACTTACATTTCTCTTTGTTAAGGCTAACCGTGCACTTCTCTTTTGTTATAAATGCATGAGGTGTTTGCATCATTAATGGCTCCAACAATTTCGAAATAGAGCAATCGTTCCATGTGATCACTGCCGATAGTGCATGTTCTGTTCAAGGAATATTCGGGATGGGTTGTTTCCTTAAACGAAATACTATACTATAGAACGCATCTCGGTCATGCAGCAACCCCTATGTTCCGTTCTACACACGTTTGTTCGTCTACTAAAAGGTCACAGAACCAGGGATCACTTCAAGACAACCCACGGGTATCTGCTCGGCTTCTGCTGTAAGATTCACTCCTCCACGGCTGACCTACGACTCAGATAATCCTGAAAGACTGACCTCTATGTGTGGAGGATGAGGACGCGGTTTGGAGACCGCGCTAAATCAGTCGCTGGTCCGAGGTGCAGGAACAGTCTTCTGCCTGCTATTAGATTGACAGACTCAGTAGACTCCTTCAAAACCAAGTTGAAATCCTACTTATTCACTAAGGCTTATCCTGTCTGCTGACTTCAGTTTTGTATGGCGCCCTTGCAGCGGTGCTGTAGCCATGAGCCGATCAGAAGTTGGAAGAAAGTCTCTCAGGTCTTAATTCAATATTAGTGGGGAGGGGTGGATGACGTGAGATAAACTGGGTCTACGCGAATGACCGTCGTTCATCTGAACGTATCGATTTTTATCCAAGCTTTTAAAACCAATGTTCTAAACCGCGTGGCGTGATCTTATGGCTTTATGTTATACTGTCATGTTCTTGGTACAGTCAAGTCATGTTCTATGGGTGGGAAAAGCCGCAAAAGCCGCATCAATAATTCAAAACACGAAATTCTGCCCGAGACAGACGATAGACGACATCGGCGGACGACCGGTCTACACCACAGGCATACACAGACGAAGAGTCAAACTGTCAAACCGGATGTCGCCAGTTCAGCGCAGAGTCAGACTATCAGTTATTTTATATAAAAAAACAAAGCCGTCGACCGTTTAAATAATTCGAGCAAACTATTCAACCTTGCAAATACATGTAGGTTTGATGCTTCGTGAGTAGCAGTGTTCAATTCTTCTACACGTAACGTCTTGATTCCCATTTAGCCTTTCTATCGTGAATAGGGCTGCCGCTAACGAGTAGTTTTGGAGTCGAGTACTCGGTGGAGTAGCTTAGCGAGTACTCGTCAATACTATAAGCGCTTAATACAAGCTGCATGGCTTTCTACTATAGACTATAAACAGACTAAGTAGAACGTTATATGTAACGTCGTTTTATTGATTCGTCTAATTTAAAATTTCATGGGATCATATCTTCTGAATGCAGAAATTGCTCATCAGCCAGCAGATGATGACGTGTTGGAGTCTAGTCGCTAAGTTCATGCATCGAAATTCAAGCACAGTTTTTGCTGCAGATTTTATCTGTTTTGGTGTTATTCTCTTCAAATGTCAGCCACGTGACTGCGTGAGGATGGATTGCTTCTAGATCTACAGTAGAGTCTCGGATCTACGAATCTACGTGCGCCGTCGACCTTCGGATGAATTTCGCCTCAGCGGATCAGGAGCGACGTTGGTATTTGAAGTGACCTCAACCGTTATTCAGTGGTAGTGCTTCGCTCTATCACACCGTTGAAGAGTGTAATTAAGCAATTACAGGGCTCGGTTGCTGAGTAGTTTAATGTATGGCGTGATGGAAGACACTCTGCTGCATTATAAGTTACTGGAGGTTGGATAAAGGAAAGGGTGGGAGAAGCATGTATCTGTGGGGACAGATAATTAATTACTCACATCTGGCACAGAGGCGTAAAGTTACTGTGAAGATCGACTCAGTCAATATCGGACCGCAATGTTCGTGTTAACCGTGAGCGTTCGCCGTTGGCGACCGATATACTGGATAGGTTAGGAACCGGACGCTTACTATTTAGCTCCAACCTTCCAAGAGGAAGGATTATCTCCAGTGCCAATATCTGAATGCATGAAACAGTGTGCAGGCCAACGGGCATTTTTGAAAAGAATCATCGTACAAGGAAGCATTAGTGTCCAGTAGTTATCGCATGACTACCAAGTATAAAACGCAGAGGTAACCATCCGATAGATACATGCCAACCCACAGACTGCGAGCATCTGCACCCCATGTGTAGGTCTACCCGGCGCTTCTATCGCTTGTCGTCGCTTCACACATTCAACACAACTTTGCGTTGAGACTAGCGTTATCTCGTACATCATGCAATCTGGTCATTTCTTATCTGTTCTTACTTCTCATCATATCTGTTCTTATCTGGTACTTTCCTATTTGCGAATCGGTTGATTAGGCTTCTCTTGTGTTCATGATAACAATTAAAAGAACAAATATAATTCTACAAGATTGTTTATTCGTGATATTTACTTTTCTGATGCGACTACAAGTAAATGAGCCTTGTGTGTTTTACGGCTGAAATGAAAATACATTTTAGAATTGTTGACATGGCATTATTCAACTAAAACGTAAAAATGTTGCTGTAATAAAAATTACATCATGCGAATGCTTTCCGATTTCACTGCTGGGCCAGATGACCAGTTTGACCAGATGAGCTGTGAAAAACACAATTACATACGCGTTCTAGTGTACGCACCTTTTATTCTGTATTTTGAGTTACGGTAAATACTGCAATTCGAAAGAAATCAGTTCGTGGTGTTGAACATTAAAAAGGCGTTCTTGGTTCATTTGTCTGACGGGTCTTTGACGTCAACAGCCGTCAATCCACTGCCTGGATTTCTCTTGGGATTCTGCTACTGCTTCAATCACCCCGCTGGTTGATTCCTTCCGGCTACATAGATTCATTCTCAAGAACTCTCGCTCTTCCAGTCAGTCATCCGTTGTCAATCCTTGACATCCAATTCCTCCTCCAACCTCTGATCTGATTAATTGCTCATTGTTACACCTCGTCTTTGTTACAATTCGTCTATTCGACTTTTCATAAGCAATTTCACCAAGGTTAAACGAGGTAATTAATATGACACTGCCTTCATAATTCTTGGTTTCGGATTCGCATGATGCTGTCATAACTGTGTTATAACCACTCACACAGTACTCTTTATAATTATGCAATGTGTAATATAATCTAATCTAGATTTTATAAAACTAGACAAAACACCAATCGACCGTCGCTTCCAACCAATCCTTAATTTTGACGTAATAATTCATTAAGGTAATTGAAATTCAAGAGAATGCATTCTAAATGTACTTCACCATATTCCTCACAATAGCAAAAGTGAGACTAACGCAATGAAAGACTTTTCTATATAAAAGGATCATCTATGGTCAATAAGGATAGTCCAGAAGAAGGAACGGACAATTGCCCCCGGACAATTTTCCCCGGACAATTGCTCCGCATTTTGACCATAAGCTCGCTCAAAGTATATATTACATACATGCTTGTATGTATGTATATGTGACGCATGATTGTATGCACGTATGTATGTATTTACGAATGTACATACATAGACTACATGGCTACGTATAAACCAAGAACAAGGTCTCATAATGTGATGATAACACGTGTCATTTTAGCTTATAATAAATATTCGTCAGCGATTGCTTTAACGGCAGAATTAATGCGTGTCATTGACTGTTGGTCTATTCAGTATTTATGCATCTAACAAGAGAAAGATAAATTCGCAAGTTAACTTGTTTGTTCACAGAAAGTCTGATTTGTTGGATAGGTTATTATACAGAATTCCCCTATGTGTACTGAGACAATGTTGACGAGTAGGCCTATATGACGCGTGGCACTATTGTGATCTAAAAGGTTTGTGTATACTTAGATGCAGTAGACCAGTATAATAACCGTCCAGCGGATTCAGATATAAATTACCGGTATTGTAATCTCCAAACATTTTCAAAATGCTACTCGAAAGCCAAGCGCATGGAACCAGCTTATTCCCAAGCCGTAAATATGCGTATATTCGGTCTTTTGGTCGGAATTCGGTTGGCATTGTTGTGCGCGAATTGCATTGTCGCAAACTGACCCATGTGGTGAGCCTTTTGAAGTAAAAAGTGGCAATGGTGTCCAATCCGAGCGTCCTGATTGTTTCCATCTGTGGTCTTTGCATTCAAGAAGCAGCACAGCCATTCCAGACGTCCACTGACCCTAGAGTCATGCCACGTGTAGATCCTAGAAGAAAATTGATCAAAATGTAACGATTAACCGTGTAAAATGATGCGCCTGCATCTAGAGGACCAAAAAGGCATGACATGGCCAGAATCGATAACCTCAAATTCAAGCTCTTGTTTAGTCCTAGAACAATAGTCTCGGTCGAATGCTTCTTCCTGAATCTAGAGTTGAGAATAGAATGGCTAGTCATGAAACGTCACGACAATCCTCAAGCAGAGCTGTTGTAATCCTGTCGATAGCACTTGCTGGGGAGGGGGAGATTGAATGAGATTGGGGTTTTTCTGTTTAGTTGCGGCTGGAAAATGAAGTAGACAGATGAAGAGGAGTTTTGATAGGAAAGATATCGACAAAAAATGCCGAGACATTTATATGGCTGATCCTCGACATGTCACTGGATAAGAAGACGATATAGATAGCCCAGCACCAGACGACTGCATTAAAGAGCCATGTAATAGGACCTACGTGTATAATAAATCTCTAATGCCGCAAACACTTGTTTACAAAGCCTCGTTGTGATCAGAGAGAGAGAGAGAGAAACGGAGAAAAGTAGTTTGTTCTGTCTGTCTATTTGGTACAGCACACTCGAGCTGAACTTGCGGCGATCAAATGCAAGCGTCAATGCCGCCGCCGGCAACTGCCGACCCAGCAGAATTGCCCCATGGTTCAGCTGTTGTGGTCGTGATATGCTTGCCACAGCCGTATTAGTGTTGACGTTAATGTGCGTGTCTAGAATGTCGGATGTGATCGATTGCAGCTGCATGGAGAGAATTGATGATGTCAGACTTAAAGACCAACATAATATACACATGGTTTAGATTTTCAGGCTAAAAAGTTGACTTGTTCCACGGTGATGAAAGCGTAAATGCATAGTTATAATTTAATAATAATTTATCAGTAGAGCTTGATGATATTTTGATAAAGTCTTGCGAGCGGATAAGAAGCCGGCGCTTGGCTGCTAAAAATCCTGTTATGTCCAGATGTTGTCTACAACATAATCACCGATACGCCTGAAGAGGAAACATAAACAAGTGAATATTGAAAGCCTGAACGCGACATTGGTGAAGAGGCAACCACTATGTGACTCCCTCCGGAAACTTAACGCTCTTCTCCCCAGTGTTGACCGTCCCTTCTGATTCTCTTTCCCATCCATACCATCGCTTTTCTTGTCGGTTCCTTCTTCTTTGTTCTCTTGCACAATTTCGTTGCCGTGTTAAGCTATGGACTTCGTTCTTGTGTCTATGGCTGGGCACATCGCGATTGCCTTAAGACGCGTTTTAGACCCACTGCGAAAAAAATTATTATGAACACAACAAAGACTACCATTGTATCATCGCGACAACAGTGACCGTGCCTCTGAAAGACTGCATTTGATGCAGAACCAAAGTTTCACTCCTTTCCGTTCTGCTGCTCGTCCGTCTGTCCGTCCGTCCGTCTAGTGACGCTAGTCCGTTTATTTGCATGCCTTTCTGTTTTCCTTACATAGATTTCTCTTTCTATGTCAGTAAATGTTTCTGTTTGAGACTGCTTGTCCGTCGGTCGCTCAGGCCATCCATCGATTCGTCAATCAGTTAGTCAGTCAGCCAAGCAATCATGCAATTAGTCAAGCAGTCAGTCAGTCAGTCAGTCGATCATTCAGTCCAGCAAACCATACATTCGTCAGTCAATTAGTCAATAAGTCAGTCAGTTAATCAGTCAGTCAAGCAATGCGTCAACAAGTAAGTAAATCAGGTCAGTAAGTAAGTAAGTAAGTAAGTCAGTCAGCCAGCCAGCCAGCCAGTCTCAGTCAGTAAGCCAGTCAGTCAGCCAGTCTCAGTCAGTAAACCAGTAAGCCAGGCTGACTCAGCCAGTCAGCCAGTCATTGAATCAGTCAATCAATCAGTCAGTCAGTTCAGAAGTCAGGCCGTTTCGTCTGTCTGTCAGTCTGTCAGTCTGTCTGTCGGTACGTCTGTATGTATGTATGTATGTGTGTGTCTCTGTCTCTGTGAACCAGTCGTTGTCGCAACATGCTTATCACAGTAGCCATCTGTTCGCAACGTCCTTAAACTGACAGAGGATGCCCTGAGGGAGGAAGAGGAGGGGTCTGACTGGAGAAGGAGAAGTAGGACGAAGATTAAGTACGACGGAGGAATGCTTTAGGGGAAAGGACGAAGGGGAGGAGGAGGAGGAGGAAGAAGAAGAAGAAAATAGGCCTACGACGTCAAGTGACTTACAGGTGACGACAGTTGAAGGTCGTTACAGAACGGTTGCGCCCTAGTGACGAAGGCAAACTAAGAGAGAAAGAGAAGAGAGTAGAATGTAGACAAGGAGAACAATAACTATAAGACAGCGAAATGAAAGGATAGCCTGGATAGGGAGAAATGAGAGCAAAGCAGAGGGCGAGGGTACGAATGGAAAGGAGAAGAGACATTTTCAATTAGCCAAATCGATTTTGATTTGAATATTTATCGTGTGATTGATTACAAAGCTTATTTCGCTCAACGTCGTGGGTTTTACTGCGAATTTATTGGATATTCGTGTGATTTCCAAATATCCAATCACGCTGATATTCGCCCGAAAACAAGCATGTTTCAGAAGGGCGCACGGAATACTATAGTTACTTGAGGACGTGTTTGGTAGGTCAACTGTGACCATCTCTTTATAGGGACTATGTGCGAAGAGAAGCCTAAAGATACAAAGCCTGATACTGTTAATTCTGTAAACTAGATCGTCGGTTACTAGGGCCATCCACTTTGCTCGTAGAGAGTCAAGACCTGGAACAGACTACACACCATCCATCAATTAGGCTTGCGACATTGCTTTCGGGCACTATGGAAATTTCAAGGTTAATACTAACAAAAACACAGTATCGAGTCAACGATATAATTATGCACAGAGGTCCAAGACACGTTAAGCTGGCGGACGGTTACCCAACCATAAAACCCCTGTGGGGTGAATGGTGGTACGCTTTTCCCAGTGCCGACACAGCGGGATGGGTGTGCTCCCTTCCCCAGTCTTGGTTACCATGGCACGGTGTAAGATATACATGGTGAGTTCACTGCCCCGCTTGCCATATTGCAGTCTTGACTAGGTTCATTTGATTCAACAGGCGGCGCTGCAATCATCAGACGATCATGGCGCCCGTAATGTTGTGTAGCGGAATAATCATTATAAGTGAATTTATATTTACGCATTGACAATGAATCGAAATTGAATTGATAATCGCGTACCACAATATCGCCGTTCAGTATGGATTTATCTAATTGTTATTGTTGTTTTAAATATAAAGATATATTTATTTACTTATTAATAATAGACATCGAGTTCATGCATGTCGCGTTGTATATAGAACCATCTTATATGGAGTGTAGGACAATTGTCCCGGACAATTGCTCCACCCCATGTGAAGTTTGAATATGTGTGTAATCTCAAACTTGCAAAATTGATTTATGTTTCAATTCAATTTAGTAATAATAACAATTATTTAGCTTAATTTCACACTGACAATGTATGCATGTATGTATGTATGTACGTGTGTGTAAGTGTGTGTGTGAGTGTGTGTGTGTGGGTGGGTAGTGGAAGGATGCGTGCATGCATGCGGGGAACGGACAATTGCGCCCGGACAATTGCCCTCTGAACAATTGCCCCTCCCAACTAGGACAATTGTTTCCCCCCCCACCGGTCAGACCATAAGCTCGCCAAAGTATATATGCATACATACAAACATACATACATACATACACACATGTCATACATACATACATATATACATACATACATACATTCGTACCTACATGCGTACATACATGCACACGAACATGTACGCGTACATACAAGTGTACACACATGCACGCGTATATGCACACGTACATATATGCATACATGCACACACATACATAAATACATACAGGTGGGCAATTGGCCGGGGGCAAATGTCCTACCTAAAATCGGGGAGGGACAATTGTCCAGTGGAAAATTGGCCGGGAGGCAATTGTCCGGGGGCAATTGTCCGGGTGGCAATTGTCTGGGGAGGGGAGGCAATTGCCCTACACTTGGCATGCATGTGTGTATGAATGTATGTATGTATGACTGTATGTGCATGTACCACGAACCTTTGCTGCCCCACGCCATCGATCACTAGAAGAAAATCTGAAACAGCAAGAACAATCGTTACAACCCCGAATCCGCAGTCTTCCAGTGCATTGCTTAGCCAGTGCTCTAGATCAAAGGCGCTCAGCCCGTGATCAGTGGTCATCTGCCTGGTGGTCCGCGAGCAGGAGCCTAAAATTTAGGTTGATACTTTGGTTTACTTGGCCGACATTTTTGAACAGCTAAATGAAATGAAATCATACATCCAAAGAAAGCAGACAAATTTAGTAACCCTTGGTGAAAAGTGTCTGTAATTACGCAAACATTTGATCTTTGTAAAACAAGGATAATGGAGAGAAACTTCGAGACGCTTGATCAATTGTATGAATTCACTGAGAAACAAGAAATGCTGAGATCAACAAGCCGTCAAAAGTGGCGAATTTAATTTTTTGACACAGTCAATCATTGCTGGATAGATATAACTTCTATTTTTCTTTTCTTGCAAACGTTGATTCCTTAAATTGACCAAAATTGGAATAAAATAAAATAATTGAACCGACTAGTGATACTACACTGAAGATGTTGCATCCAAGATCGAGCTTGATGAAATTTTAGTTACAAGCTTCACAACAATATCCAGAACCTTTTACAAATATATCTTTGTGAATGTGGATTTGCTGTGCTGGTCACAATTGAAACAAAAATCGTTCACGACTCGAAGTCGAAGATGTAACTCCGATTAAATCTTTCAAGCATTACACCTCGCTTGAATAAACTGTGCTCAAACATGCAAGCTCAAAGTTCGCATTAAATCTAGTACTTTTCTAATAAAAATGTGTGTTCTAAAAACTGAGAGACCAGGAAAATAATTCTTGTTATCAATGAGTGTTATTTTTCATAAAAGACTTATTTTTCTTTTTAAAAAAAGTTGCTCTACCTGTAATATCCTATATGCTTACATACATTTCAAACGTACATTTTAACATTACTTTGAAGCTTAAACATTTTTTAAATTTATAACAAATAAGTAAAATGGGCCTACTCATACGCACTGATTATTATAAAACGTAGACTTATTATACTAAAAGTACAGTTGCATAGTTCCTAAAGTATAGTTATATATTTATTAAAGTATTACATTTACTTTTTATGCAATGGTAACTAGTGACCGACCGGGTAGACAATTTCCACCAATTACCGAATATTCAGAGTATTTGATAGTAGGCTACTAGTTGCAGGATCCGGGTACGAATCGAGTAGTAGTGGGTCGCTACTGGAGCGGCCACTTCGGAAAGTACCATTGCCTCTTCAATCGTCGTCATGTATGGTGAAGCTTAAATTATGAATTTCTAATGAAGAGAATTAATTAAATAATGTTTTACTGGTTTAATAAATTTATACGCTGTGTTGCTATTGTACATTTTGCTTGCAATTCTTGAAAAATGATGAGAAAGCAGATTTAAAAGGCCTAACAATGATTTAAAATACATTTCAGCCTTTTAATACTGCATACATAAATCTAAAAAAGGAGTGCGTACCAAATAACTTCGATGAAATTATTAATCAAATTAAAAAAATTATAGTTTTAATTATTTTAGACTATCTATTTGCGTGTGTACTATTTGCCAAGGTGAATGCTTCCGAATAGTTAAAAACAATTGGATAATCGGCAGAGGCAAATGTCCAAGGAAAGCAAGGACCAAGTATTCAGATGATGCGGAAGACGAATTGGATCGTAAGCTACACGCTTTTTCATATATTATTTAAATCCGCTTTCTCGTCATTTTTATTCAACAGTTGCAAACGAAATTTCTAATAGCAGCACAACGTAGAAATTGAACAGAATGTGACAAGATGCCTACATACCTTGAAATGGAATCCAGACGATCATCGCCGAATCCTTTTCCGGTGCCTTCTAGTGCATCCATCCGGTCTTGGAGTTGATGCCCTCCTGTTGCTCCAAGTCCCGGATCAGATGAGAGGCATCTGAAATAACAAGACCATGGTGTATCATCCACATTGATCAGAGAAGAGCCCATAAAAACAGCATAGCACGTTACCAGACGCACTTCCCAACGACCCATCTCTCTCTGAGATTCCAAGATGATCAAAAATTCAGACAGTAGCGCACTTAGGATTTTACCATAAGCGTTGCTTACAGCGAAGCAAGAGCTTGCAGAGAACCTAGCCGAGGCGATCTCCACAGGCAATCATGGAAAGTTACTCCATTCTACATAATTGATCCAACAGATTCACAGCGAAATTAACACTTAATGCGTAAGTAAAATACAAACAGTGCTCCTCGAAGTGAGGCAGATAAGTTATCTACTACTTAATTAAGAAAGAAAGCGAAAAAGGATTAAGTATTCAGACGACAATTTAACACAAAGACGTGGAATTGGATCCCAAGCCACACGACATCTTTCTCATGTATTGTCGACATTTTCCAACAAGAGCAAAAAATAAATTTGAAAGAGCAACACAGTGGAGTAATTGTGCAGAATGTAACAGGATGTCTACACACCATGACGTCTTTCCATTGCCATTTAATGCGTCCATTCGGTCTTCAGTTGTGGTGGCTGATCCAGGCTCTGCAACTATACAAGAAAATCCTAAAGAAAGAGAACATGGTAAGTGTTAGTAGTCCTCTATCATTCATTCATTCATAAAATTTATATAGCGACTCATTGTGAAAATATTCAGAGGTTTGCATGGCCCACAAATCTGCTTCATCGCCAATTTTTTTTATTGCAGCAGAGTAGAAATAACACAAAATGTGACACAGATGAGCATAAGCACCTAGTATGGCTCGTAGCTGTTGTGACGAACTGACGTACGAACCGAAGGCCGAACAAAAGAATGAACCAAACCAAAGGACGAACGAACAAACCATATAAATAACAAGAACCCAAAAAAGTGCAGCAATACAAAACACTGCTCATGGTCTTCCCACACCCACCCGACCTCAACACCTGTAATACGGAGGACTTATGAGCTGCAACCAATCAGACTTCGATAACTGGGAGGCAGAGAAATTATATACTGCTTAAGAAAGAAAGCAATAAATAATAAAGTATCTCAAGCCACACGACTTCTTTCTCATGTATTGTCGACATTTTTCAACAACAGTAACAAAATAAAGAGCAACACAGCGGAGTAATTGTGCAGAATGTAACATGCCTACACACCTTGACGTCTTTCCATTGTCTCACAGACAACTCCTGCTCCAGTCCTTGAACGCCTGCAAGAGAATCTGAAAGGATAAGAACATGGGCATGTTAAAGCATTAGTCGCACAGCCATTGATATTTGTATGGTCACCATTTCTGTCGCCAGGACTGATGAGCGACAGGCTCATCCGGCAGCAATGACGTTGACCACAAAACGGCAAGTAGGAGGAGCACGATACCTCATCTCCCGCTATGTTGAGTGACCCATCCAACCTCGCGTCCTGTGCTGCCGAGATGAAGGTCTTCTGTTTCGCCAGTCTCTGGATGCCTGAAAGAACAAGAACATGGCGTATGTTACAGTGTGTTGCTCATGAAGTCTGCCGCTAGCAATTATGTACATGTAGATTGTAGAGCTGCAAACGGGAGCCTCTTTACAGCCGTCTTACTTGATCAAGGCAAAGTGTTGAATTCACTCATTGCTTGTTGGTGCGTCAGATTCTCATTGGACGTCTTCATCGCTGAAGCCATATCTAACTCTGAACGCTTTTTGTGAGGCAGGCCTAATCTTATTTAAAATGTGCTATATTAAATTTCCCCCTAGATACATGCAAGCCAACATACTTGAAAACTTGAATACCTGTATAAGCTTAAATCCCAAAAAGATCAGAACAATTATCAGAGCAGAAAAGATCAGACCACCGAAAGTTGCAGTAATATCAACAACTACAGAAAATTTCGCAATTCACACATCGGGGCATACAAAATGAAACTGCTAAACAAAGTCGTTTTGTAAAGACTAAAAGACTTATGATTGGCCACTGGCAGGAAATGCGCTATATAACTGCAGATGGGAAAATTCACTTACCCGTGACGAAGCCTTCTGGCTGGCTGCCTCGACGAGTCCCGGAAGAGACAGTTGCACCCCCTTGATCTCGTATTTTGACTGTGGACACATTGCACAGCTGGCCAAAACCTGTGGACCTTTGCCGCTTTCTGTGAATTGAAAATTTGTCAACAGCTGCTCCTAGAACACCTCATAATCTGTCATTCCTCAATTTCCATTAACATTGATACACTTCAAAAATATCCAGTTAGAGATCTGGCCAAAGTTAACGCGCACACTTACCATGTTACACGATGCACTAAATGCATAAAATGAAGCCTCGTCGAATAAAAATAGAGAAAAAACCCTTGACATATGTTGCATCATTTGTCCGAGAATGCCATTCCATCTTTCTGGTTTTAGTCCGGTCTCCTCTTGCTGGGTCCTAGAAACCTTCCGATCATCTGACGAACGGTCCTTCGTTCAACCGTCCGTCAGTCCGTAGTCTATATTCGATGTCAATCTGTTCATCCATACTGCAAGTCTGTTTTGCAGACCGATAGTCCGTTCGACCAAACGCTCGTCCAATCATCTAGCTGTCCACCGACCCGTTGGCCTGTCCATATGACGGCGAATCCGTTCCTACGTTCATCCGAACTTATCCTAACCAAAATTCACAGTTCGTTCTACTGTATCTGAATGTCTATACGGAAATTTCTTGAAGTCTATCAAAGAATGGAAATCAAACAACTCACAGAGCCATACGAGGTGTTGAAGGAACTGTTGTTGGCAAGCTTCAACGTAGAAAGCGGCGAACGTCCACAGGTTAAAGCTAGTTGTGCAATGTGTCCATGGTCTAACGAAGAAACTAAGGAGTGGCAATTGTTCGTCCCGAGCCTCCCGACATGACAGCTACATTAGAAAGATGAGCACTTGGGTTTTTTACATGCATTTATAGCAACGCGAGGTTAAATAACAGGCAAGGAATCACACCTTTTATACCCACAAGCTCAATTTGTTTGTCTGCACTGGGGTTGGGATAGCATCTCCAAATCATGTGACCAGTCAACGACTCTAAGATATTTGATGCAAGCTCAGCCATTTGCAATGGATCTTACCCATGGAGTACTTTAGTTAAGCTCGTCTTAATCTGACTGATTGGTAGGCCTATTCTGGTCTAGACTTAAATGATGCACACGTCATAAATTACAAAACAGGAAGCCAGTTTTAATATGAATGTACCTGTTATGCAATGTTTCGTATCTTTACCCAAGTGATGTTGAGGACCAGTTGAACTTTCTAATTCAAATGGAGTAACTCACAAAATTGGAAATATTAGAAAACACGTAATGTCTAGGCCTACTGCCCATTTCACAAAGCCTAGGTGCATGTATTATCAAATTTATATAATTAGACTGGTGTTAACGTTTTATGGCACTTGTCCAAGTGATGTTATGTAAGTCTATCCGCCAAGCAAGACGCATGTAAAACGTTACACAGTCTTATGCATTTGACTTGACGAGTCCTTTCCATACCTGAATTTTCACAGACTCGCAGACATCTCCAGCTCCAGTCCTTGAACGTCTGCAAGAGAATTTTGACGAAGTAGCTGGCTGGCCGTCTGGGTCGGTTGGTTTGCATTGGCTCTTATTCATGGTCGCAGTCCTCTCCCGTTGAAACGACACCTACAAATGAACTTTCTTCACTCTTCGCAAACACACGTGTGATAGCCTCTTCTGCTATCGTTCTCAGCTGTCTCTTGCCGCACTCTTTCTCTGGTTGCCGCGCAAAGTCAAGGCAGCCAATCATTAATGGCCGTATATGTCGCGCAGTATTATCATGTTACACATTGACAAAAACTGAAAACTACATGTATATATGAGAGAAGATGCAGATTTTGAGAAAAGCAGGAGAGAATGAGAGACTGCCAGATTAAATTATAGATTACCACACGGCTCCAGGAGAACGCCTGACATTTCAAAATCCAGGCCCTATTATACAATGCCATAAAAACACTAATTGTAATTGTGATTGAACACTTATATAGCGCCACTCGATATCAGAGGCGATCACGACTCAACACATAGCTAAACTGAGAACATGAAAACCTTTGTATACGCCTCCAGAAGGCATCAGAGAGAAGAGAAAGCAGCTTCTTCCGAAGAGGAAGGGGAGGCCTGTTCAAGTTGGTGGGACCCACGTAGGCAAGGCCTCTGGATTGGGCCGTGACAGAGCGCATGCGGGGAACCAGCAGAAGTCCGCGGGCAGAGGAACGAAGGGAAACCGATGAGGAATAAAGGAGACCCTAGAGGGTCAGAAAGTAGGTGGGTACAGACCCATTGCAAGGAGACAGTTAGGCCAACGCATCAACGTAAGGGTCTTGAAACAAATTCGCTGAGGCGCTGGAAGCCGGGGAAGAAAATCATAACATTCATCAACAGGATGATAATCATCATCGTCATTATCATATCTATGCTCAAATAATAATAATAATAACCCTGATCATTGTCATCGTAGCTAGTTTATTTTGTTACGGGCGGTATATCGCCAGTTTTCATTGTTACATTCTTTAATGGTAA
This sequence comes from Bimastos eiseni, assembly GCA_959347315.1. NCBI lineage: Eukaryota > Metazoa > Annelida > Clitellata > Crassiclitellata > Lumbricidae > Bimastos > Bimastos eiseni. The sequence continues at coordinate 27,426,481 of OY365806.1, read as the reverse complement.
GCTGATCCGATTTCCGACCAAATGTCAGGTTTTCCATTTAACCGCGCTTCGTATGTTGTATCAGCAGCAGTAATTGTTGTTTCGACTAAATAACACCACTGCGTCATATAAAAGATGATTGACATCGCTCTTCTCCTCTCCCCAGAAGTGTAGGTCCCTTGACCTGATGGGACAGCGGGCCCGGTCTGTAGATTGCGCGAAGCTCTGGGATTTAACTACCTAGCTGTTGATCAGTGGTTGATAAACTTGATATCTATTCTGCAAAACTTATTCCTAACCAATTGTTATTATTAGGCATTGACATTGCGTACATAATTCTCAAACCGATTCTCTTCAAACTTGCTGAAATACAATTGCGTCTTGGTTGTACGATTGCGAAAGCCAAAAACCTCCCTGTAAAAATCTTTGGGGAAAGCTGTAAATAAAAAAATGGCGATTATCCGGTAAAACGATTGGATACAAGATGCACGTGATCAAATTGGTGTCGTCATCAAATTTTAACAAACGTTACTGGTGACGTCATATTCATTACGTTGGCAACGTTTCCAGAATTTTCGGTGCAGGCAGACGCACCTTTGCTAAACTGTTCATTTAAAACTTCGTTTCTTGAATTGTTTTTCACTTAAAGTCTGCTTAAATGACAATCTTAATCTTCTGATAAAAGGAGGCCAACGTAGTGACCGATGTTACAAGCTTTAACATCTTCTGTTATCGAAATATTTGAAGTAAAGTCGTCGACAACACGGTGAGGAAGAAACGAATAGCATTATTGGAGCTGATTGATTAACTGATTTGTTGCAGTTGTACATTTTGTAGTTATAACATAGGCCTATCTGCTACTACCACAATAATAAATGAATAAAAATTTTAAGGAATGCCTTACAGAAATTTGAATTAGTTATTCGTCTCAACATATTGAACAATGCAAAGAAATGATCCGTTAGATCTGTTGCTGTAATCGTTTCAAACAAGCAAAGCGCGCTAATTCGATTAAAAATAGTTTGGCGTGGCATAGGGCCTATAATTATATTATATACAATATGCCTATTAGACACCATACAAAGTCACTATTATGGAAAGGCATCCGTTGCAGAGCATAAAATTATTTTAAAACCCAAGTCATTAAAAGTGGCTACCTCTATCATCGGACGAAATGACACCCGACTAGAACGCCTGGTGATTGAACTTAAACACTACAGATGCATTCACTGAAATTCCATTTTCACGAAAACACTCGCTCGTTAATGAGGCATATCTGCATGTTTTTTAAATGTTAACCCGTTTTGGGCAATGAGAACCATTCACTCAGAACCAGCCGAAATTTCACCCCATAATATATTCTCTGGAATAAACCTCATAACTTTAGCATACTAGATTTCCGTTCTGCTATTCTTTATACACCTGTCTTGTATTTGTCTGTTGTTTTCTTAACAAACGAATATAATATGATTATACATAGGACCTCATGTATATACTATACATTATGCAAGCATATAACATGTGTCCACACGTACTTACATTTATAAGCTTACAGTCATTTTTTTGTTGTTAAGATGAGTCTACACCTTAACAGATTGGGGACTACCAAAGTAACCTACACGAATGCTGTTCAGAATTTTTTTGCTGTTGATACATATATGTTAAGACCATCAACTTCTGAGTTGTTTTTGTTTCCTATTTCAATTTATTTTAAAGACACACTTTAGAGTGAATTTTGAACTACAGAAGTGAACATGAGCTTGCATAAATTATAAACTATTGACTGTTTTACTGGTATCAGCAAATCGAAATGCAAGAAGGCCTAATCGAAAATCAACGTTTGGTATGGCCAACAACATAAAGGCAAAGGAAGCCTCGAAGTTACGATGTGAAGAAAAGACAAAAGGTCAGTTTAAATTCAGATTATTCTGCCTTATGCCTCTTTGAGGGAACACTTTAAAACACAGAATTGACTATTAGACTTTTTCCAAAGTTACCTGTTTCATTGGTTTCGATCTAAATGTTTAAAATTAAAGGGGGTTTCAGCAAATCAAAATATTAACATTTCAAATCGAATGCCAACTTTAGCATGGCGAGCAATTAAGCAGCGCCCACTTTAAAGTAAAATTCAAAACAGAAGACAACACACAAGACGGCCACACGAAGCATGCTCGAGGCATGAACTCAATAGAGTAGGTGATTTAAACAATAATCTACATTGGCGATTCTGAAAGCATATGTTTCCTTCCTTCCTTCTTTTCTTCCTTCCTTCATAACTTCCTTCCTTTCTCTCTTTCTTCCTTCCTATTTTTCTTCCTTCCCTCTTTTCATTTGTTATCCAACCGATGTACATGTATCATCCACGTCATTGATGTCCATCAACCGTGAACTTCGCCGTTTCCTCATCGACCACGCACTACCAAAGACAAGTCAGTACCAACTGTTAAAGCAATGACACTGGAAAGAAAAAGCAAATGACATCTCTCCTTCAAGATAAATAAATGCTGCAAAGGAGAATTGGAGGTTTGCAACTTATCTGCACAACAAGCTGGCAATAAATGAATGCGGGGATAAGCCGTCAATGTTTTAACACTGAGTTGCTAAAGTAACTGTTTCTGTGCGACTTCTGACATGAACTGATTATTTGTTTACTTAATTGTCTTCGTCTTACCAACACACATCAATTTTCAATTAAATATTTTAGATCTATCACTTGGAATATGAGGCCAATTGAAATTCGTTCATCCAGTAATATCCAACTCTTTAAAATCAAGTAAAAGAACATCTTTTAACTGCCACTTTAAATAATTAGTATGTGCACAGACAGCAATCGTTAACTAGATAAGAGAGTGAATTATGTTTTGAATCTTCCGAACCTGCTACTTTATTTTATGCCAGAAAGGGTAGGCCATGATTGCGGGACATAACGGTCTCTTAGGTTCTTTATTTCCCTATTCTCCATCCTTTCCGTGTACTACTGTTTTGTTATGCATTGTCGAAATTGTTGATTGAGATGATAATAAAAGCATATAGTTATGGTTATGGTTAGGCGAAACGGAAATTAATAGTAACGATAGTTATCATCGGGTGTCTTCTTCTAAGTTTAAGATTAGAAATGGTGACGACATCAGAGAGCGTCTTTGTCTAGATTTACGATTAGAAAAGTTGACGACATCAGAGGGCGTTTTTATCTCGATTTACGATTAGAAAAGGGGACGACATCAGGGAACGTCTTTATCTAGATAAAGGTTTTTTCTTTCCCTATTCTCCATCCTCTCCGTGTACCACTGTTTTGTTATGCATTGTCGCAATTGTTGATTGAGATGATAATAAAATCGTTTGGTTATCAATCAATCAATCAATCAATTTTATTGAAACCAACCAGATTTTTACAGCCGCAAGATAATTTTATTAGATTCCAGAGACATCGGTAACAATTGGGGGCCCTGAAGGGCTCTAGATACAGCTAGATAGGGTCACCTAAGGTACTTAATAAATATGGTTTTGGTTATGGTTAGGCAAAACGGAAATATATAGTGACGATAGTTATCATCGGGTGTCTTCTTCTAGGTTGAAGATTAGAAACGGTGACGACATCAGAGGACGTCTTTATCTAGATTTACGATTAGAAAAGGGGACGACATCAGGGATAGTCTTTATCTAGATTTACGATTAGAAAAGGGGACGACGTCAGGGAGCGTCTTTATCTAGCTTAACGATTAGAAAAATGGACGACATCAGGGATAGTCTTTATCTAGCTTAACGATTAGAAAAATGGACGACATCAGGGATAGTCTTTATCTAGCTTAACGATTAGAAAAATGGACGACATCAGGGATAGTCTTTATCTAGCTTAACGATTAGAAAAATGGACGACATCAGGGACAGTCTTTATCTAGCTTAACGATTAGAAAAATGGACGACATCAGGGATAGTCTTTATCTAGCTTAACGATTAGAAAAATGGACGACATCAGGGATAGTCTTTATCTAGCTTAACGATTAGAAAAATGGACGACATCAGGGATAGTCTTTATCTAGCTTAACGATTAGAAAAATGGACGACATCAGGGATAGTCTTTATCTAGCTTAACGATTAGAAAAATGGACGACATCAGGGATAGTCTTTATCTAGCTTAACGATTAGAAAAATGGACGACATCAGGGATAGTCTTTATCTAGCTTAACGATTAGAAAAATGGACGACATCAGGGATAGTCTTTATCTAGCTTAACGATTAGAAAAAGGGACGACATCAGGGATAGTCTTTATCTAGCTTAACGATTAGAAAAATGGACGACATCAGGGATAGTCTTTATCTAGCTTAACCATTAGAAAAAGGGACGACATCAGGGATAGTCTTTATCTAGCTTAACGATTAGAAAAATGGACGACATCAGGGATAGTCTTTATCTAGCTTAACGATTAGAAAAAGGGCGACGTCAGGGAGCGTCTTTATCTAGCTTAACGATTAGAAAAAGGGACGACATCAGGGATAGTCTTTATCTAGCTAAACGATTAGAAAAAGGTACGACATCAGGGATAGTCTTTATCTAGCTTAACGATTAGAAAAATGGACGACATCAGGGATAGTCTTTATCTAGCTTAACGATTAGAAAAAGGGACGACATCAGGGATAGTCTTTATCTAGCTTAACGATTAGAAAAATGGACGACATCAGGGATAGTCTTTATCTAGCTTAACCATTAGAAAAAGTGGACGACATCAGGGAGCGTCTTTATCTAGATTTATTATTAGAAATGGGGACGACATCAGGGAGCATCTTTATCTAGATTTATGATCAGAAAAGTGGACGACATCAGGGAGCGTCTTTATCTAGATTTATGATCAGAAAAGTAGACGACATCAGGGATCGTCTTTGTCTAGATTTATGATTAGAAAAGTGGACGACATCGGGGAGCGTCTTTATCTAGATTTATGATTAGAAATGTGGACGATATCAGGTAGCGTCTTTATCTAGATTTATTATTAGAAATGTGGACGACATCAGGGAGCATCTTTTTCTAGACTTACGATTGGAAAAGTGGAAGACATCGGAGCGCGTCTTTGACTGGGTTAACGATTAGAAGTGGTGGCGACATCAGAGGTCGTCTTTATTTACTTCTACTATTAAAATGGTGACGTTCGCAACTGACAATATCGGTATCGACGTTTCTCTTGGTGACAAGCAGCAAATTAAAACTCGATGTAACGCTGAGAATCTTTACGATGCTTGACTAACGACCTTCATGGTCACTTCACCAGCTGCCTTTTAATGTTATCTAGTGAATTTTGTGGCTTTTTATATTTTGACAATTCGTATCTTTGCGAAACATAGTTGTTGCGGTCTTTTATGTATTGTGTTGACTGTTACGTGTGACAGCGTCTACGCCGTGTTGACGGGCGCGTCTATCACATTCCGCGGATTCGCCTATGAAAGAAAATGACGCATTAAGCTAACAAAATGCTGCAATATGCCAAGCGATATTCTGTCGACGGCAACGTCCTTTGTTGTCTAAAGCTGTTGTTAAACTCTGGATCCAACCAAGTGTTAGTCAAGAGAAAAACGAATTTGAAAGCGCGAGAGTCAGTCAATCAGCGAGTCGTTCAGTCGTCTGCATATTCTGGCGTGTCGATTCTGTTGAAGTCGACGTCGTCTATAGATCGCCAGAGGAAACATCGTCAGTCGCCTTCGTCGTCGTGGCCAGCATCGCTTCTGCACTGTATTGTCACGAGCACGTTGAGACCGTTGCGTTCCGTCGTACCCACGAACTTCGCAAAGATCGTTAAGGTGCGGTACGACGATTGCGGTCGCCGAATGGCGTAAACAGGAAGTCTTAATTCTGAGTTTGTTTTGCTAATAAAGAATATTTTTTTGATGAAGTCGTCTCTTGCAGGCCGTAAGAGTCGCCGAATGGCGTAAACAGCTGACTTTCTGATCTGACACCTTAATTCTGAGTTTGTTTTGCTAATAAAGAATATTTGTTGATGAAGTCGTCTCTTGCAGGCCGTAAGAGGAGCAGACCCTTCTACGTTATCTCTATTCGGATGGGCCATCCTGGTAAATAGCTCAACCCGCCATTGGGCTACGCAACAATATGGTAATGGTTTTATGAAAATGATATCATATCCTAACGTCGTGGTTCATTACTTTAACAAAATGTGTCCAAAATCACATTTTTGCGACCACAATATCACGGAAATTCATGGCAGTTTGGGTATATTTATGATAAATAACTTAAATCAGTGCAGCCGTGACATCGCGACTTTCTACTACCCCTATATTAGTCGATAGAAGTAAAGAGTTGTTAAATCACAGGCACAGTTGCCATGGAGTGATACTGCAGCCTCTGAACTGGTTCATACAGTGTTGGTGTTCTGTGGCACTTCTTGCTTCATTCCAGGTTGTACCACTGTAGAAGACAGAAACCACCGAATTGGAGTTTGTTATTAGGTTTTGGACTTAGCCAAGGCAGTGCTCTCAAGAAATCTGCAACGTGCGACCCTAAGTTAGCTATTGATGTTCTGCACACAAAATACAACGCTTTACCTGAAGAAAAGTTTTATTGGAAATATATATGTAGACCTACTCTTAATTTTAAGACGCTGCAGCAACCTCTACATATTGATTTTCACAACAGTTTTTTTTCGTATTAATTAATGCACCCTCGTGTAAAAGTCACGCTGGAGCCAACATAAAGACGTGGTAAAATTTGAAAATTATTTATGTTGAATAATTTTTCTGTTTTGTGGTATGCAGATAAATCATTGGATTGACAATTGATATTATGTCAAATGATAGGCCAAAGCTCGATTTCACGCCTGCTCTGTTTTGGTTATGCAATGTCCAGCTAATATCAACTTTGTTTCCATTTTTGTTAGTGAGGCGTCGAGTTGGAACAAGGACATGACACAGGATTTGTCTGACTGAATATCTCTCTCCGATAACTGTAAAAAATCGTGTTCAACCCAAAACCTCTACATGGAATAAGCATGTATTTTCTATTTTATCATTGAAGCTACCGAAAATCGTGTTTGACTCAAAACCTCTACATGGAATAAGCATGTATTTACTATTTTATCATTGAAGCTACCGAACTCATGAGATGCTTCTAAAATGGACAGTCGATTATTCACTCAGAACAATTAGGCCTACGCGTAATAGTCTCAGCCTCTTTTGAATATAAAATCAGTGCCAATCGCTTCGTGTATAAAACAACTTTATTTTCCATCTTTTTAAATGCCTTATAATTTATTAACGGATACTAGTGAATTTTTGCTATTTCAGTTATGGCATCACCTTTAAATTTACTGGAATTTTAACACAGACTATAGATAAAGCACTCCTTTGTTAGGCTAACAGGAAGATATCAACGAGCCAGTTGTTGTCTTACCGAGTCTCGCCCGATCTCTGGGAAGTCTGGTGGAAATCCAGGAGGTGTCTTCAGTGACTCTGGAACATGCCGAAATTGAAGAAGGAATTCCCGGTCGCATATTATTATACCTCGTGGATTTAATTATGTGCAATGTCATGCTATTAGAACAAACAATTTCTCTGTGACTAATTGATCTATTATAATGAAATCTAGCATCATTATCAAATGTCAAAGATATCAGATTGCTTTTTATCATAAGAAGTAGATGTCCGTATAAATGTGCAAATATGTGTGTGTGCGTGCGCGTGCGTGTGCGTATTATGTGTGTCTGTATGAATATAATTATGTATGTACATATTTATGTATGTATGCATTTATAAATGTACTTATAAATTTTGAATGTGTATGTGAGACTGTGAGTTTGTGTGTACATGTATTTGTGTAAAAAGAACAGATCGAAACAAGTCATTCACGATTCCCTGACGAAAGTAATTTAACCGGCGAAAATAATCGCCGGGCACCTGGGTAGTTGCTTGCCACCACTAATCGGCGTTCCTGCTTGAGAAATGTACACGCTCCTTGGATGACCTCCCCTTCTTCTCTATCCGTTCTAAGATATTGACAGGGGTGTCTTCCCCAACTCTCCGTTGCCTTAAGATGTTCTCTACTTCCCTGGGGCTCCTAAGCTGAGAGCGCCTCTGAATAGGTTATACTGTAGGGAGCGCCTTACAAGTGTCAAAATACAATGCAACACAATTGATTGCGACACATTCAACCAACTAAAGTGGAGCTTCACACCAACATTGTAGAAGTTTCGACGTAGTTACAGCAGGGCTTTTCACAACTATATACCCAGAAATCTTATTTGGACCGGTGGTAGTCTGTCGGCTACCAGGGCGAGTCGCTAAATAAGCTACAGATTCAACCTCCGTCCCTCGGCCTCCAACGCCACTCACAAAGGAAGAGGACGTACCCGGTAGGATTCTAAGTCAACCAGCTTTTTGCGTCAAACCCTCTTCAGGACAATACTACATTGATCTTGAATGTGCTGTTCAAGTTAACTTAAACTGAAAGTGATAACAGTAAAGTTCTAATTCAGCTAACTCAAACTGAAACTGGAAAGATCTGTAAACTGGAACTAAAAGTAAACTGAACAGTACAAAACAACGAAATAAAACTGAACTCGATAGTTGGAAACTGATTTAACATTTTCTGTTGTTGCTAAACCAAATGAATGTCACTGATATAAAATACAATATAATTGCTTTTAGTGGTATGTGTACAGAACTCAATCAAAACTGAAAAGTTTTGAAAATAGTAATCAAGACTACAAGTGAAAGATGATAAAACTAAAACTAACTTGGAAAGTTAAAAGAACACGGTAACTATGACTGAAACTGAAAAGTAAACTGAAACTTAAATAACGCTGTGCTGATGAAGGAATCTTTGACGCAGACTACATGAGTTTAGGTATTCAGCGTGGGCAGGTTTTCTGTCGGTATGACTGGCGTTTGAGCCCTCGATAGAATTTAGGTCCTTTCAGATAGAGTTGGTGCTTTCTGGTCAAGCAACGTGTCTTACGGACGGGTCTTGGATGAGAGTTTTTTCAGTCGATTCTACCAAATGAGCGCCCCATCTTTCGCACCTGCATTTGGTGCACTGACTAAGTGATCCTACTAATGCTGGAAAAGTCTATTATAAACTAAGAACCGAAGTCTTGCGGCATTCGATGTGGGAACCATTTGATACTCGACTCGCTACGTGGCTAGTTACCATTTCCTTCTGATTTCTGTCGGCCCCTTGAGAGTTTAAATTCGTTCTCGGTATGTTAATTTTTTTTATCTCGCATCTGTATTTTACAATCACATTTTCATTTACCTGTCACTGGATTTAATTTCGTCCATCAAATTACTTTTATTGTTTGATCGAATAGTAGTTCCCTGTTTTAGCAGTGACAAATGATCACATGTAAAATATAATTCCTCTAGAGATGCGCTCTTACAAAGGTCTCGTAATAGATCGCAGAAAGAGGAGAAGGAGAAGACCAGAGGAGGATAACGAGGAGGATGAGAGGAAGAAAAAGGAAGACGATTCAGTCAGCATGTAGTAGTGGGTGCTATTCGAAACTGGAAATATCATATGAAGGAAATGCTGCTGCGGTTGATGTCAGTCATGAAGCGACGTCATTCGGAAATCTATGTTAATCCGTGCGACATAAACGACGCTCATCTACTGCTTCTTCTGTCAGATAACACCAATCAAATGATCGTAAGTCCTCGCTCAAACGATCTTCTGCTTTGCATAAAGGCCACTCTGATCTGTTTGACGATAATTATCAGAATCATTGGATCTTAGATCCAACTGGTCCTTTATGATTATTGTCGTGTTTAACTGTCCTCCCAACTACGTTCACCTGACGAGAAATCTGTTGAATTTGGATTTAATTGCTGCTCAACGTTATTGCACTAGTTTTACTTTCCGTCTGTCGTTTAAAGACCGACGCGCCATATTCACCTAATGGCAATAGTTATAGTCTTAAATTATATGATAGGAGATTTAGGATTCATGACTTTAAATCGGAGAAAGTTTCGTACTAAATTCTAATCGCAGGATTGCAGTTTATATACGTAATTTAGAAGGAATAGAAACTCAGATGGCAGAAGCCGACCCACGAAGGTTCAGAGGCTCTGACAGACACGAGGATAGAGAAAGGGTAAGGAGAGGAATTCAGAAAGTGATTGGCAGAAGCGCTGTTCGTTTCTGTCCCTGCTTTCAGGTTCCGATGCTGACGAGGGATCATTTGTCATCTAATGCCCTTTGTTTCACAATGAAAAGCGACAATTCAATTGCTACGTTATAACCATTCCAAGCGAAATATCCTGAATAGATATGAATTGCTTTCTGCCATCCTTCCTTCCTACATTTTTTTCTTTCATTCCTTTCGCATGTGTCTGTCTGTCTGCTTGTCTGTCTGGCTGTCTGACTCTCTTTCTCTAGTCTTCATCACATGGAGAAACGGAGAAAAGAGAGGAAAGCGAGAAAGGCTTTATTACAGGTCTACGGAACTCAAAGCTGGCGTTCGCACGGCGCGTCGATGCATGCAACGACCTTCGTCCATTTGCATGAATGGCTGGTGGCGATGGATCTGCGCATATCCGTCAGTCTGTCTAAATGTATGTCTGCATCTACGACGTCTAGACTACTTGAGGGACACGTAACCAGCGCCAAAGACATTCACTCAGTTGGATCTCGGAAGGAGCGAAGTAGGATCATCATCTTCATCATCAGACGATAACGACGAAAGAAGAAGACGATGGCTCACTCATCGGTCGTCATCATCGTCCTGTGCGCAGCAATCAACGCAATGCTACTCTTCATGTCAGGTTCGTCATTCGGTCAACTTTTACTTTCTACTTTTCATTTTGGTTCCTTCTTCAGTCTATTCTCCTAACTTCTCCGTTTTCTTTTCTTTTATTCCATCAGATTATTGTTATTAATCTTTTTTTTTCATACCACGTAGTCCTCCTAATACCAAGTTCGGTTGATGTATCTAGTGCGAACTGTGACTCAGTTTTGAGGGCTTCAACTTACAGGTAGAGGCGACACTTTGTGTTGCGACGGTTTTGTTCAGTCATCATTTCTTTTAGCGTAAAGGTGCTCCGCCCCCAACATTTCCTCGGGTATTTTCTTCTTAGGATAATTCCCGGACATTAATGTTATCCCCCTCTTTGACAACGTCGGCGTAAGCTACATGAATTTTGACGATATCAGTTACAACCATCATTATTTGGCCATAAGGTGATACTTGTTGCGACATGACAGCGTCTCAGTTTCAGTGTTAATTTTAGCGCCATGGGAGTTCAGGAAACGTGGTTTATTTCCGTTGTTTACTCTGTGATCTCGGTGTAGTCAAAGAGTTAAGAGCTGTGAAGGTAAACGCTAACTTGAACGTTGTTATCTACGACTATCCATAAGTCCTTAACTTGACGGTCAGGGCATAATAAATCGGTATGTAGAAAAGATGAAGGAAGGGATATGGAAGTAAAAATGGAAGAGGATGGAGAAGGAGCAGACAGGGGTGTAATTTACCACAGCACTTTGTGGAGTGAAGTTGCGCACTTTTCGCAGGAATTTCTCAAGTAAACCAGGTTTAACTCAGCCATAGAATGTTGCTGCAAGTCGTCGGGTGAAATGTTGGACTGATAAGTCTGCTGAGCTATAACTGCCAGAATGGCTTTCTATATATTCTGTCATAGTGCGTCTGCAAATGGTGTAGTAAAGGTTATACTTTCTTACTTCCATCCATCCACGGCTTCATAGGCTCAATGCCCGTATGCGTGTTCAATAGGCTTACTTTGCTGAGATCTGTCTCCATTCTGCGCGTTTCTGCACCTGCCTGCTCAAGACGTGAATCTCGTCACTGCACTACTCTTTGATGTCGTCCAGTCATTCTCTGCACGATCCTCCTCTTATTGCTCGATCCTCCAAAGATGACAGGATAGACTGTTGGCGTTTAAAATGAAATGCCACAGGCGAATTCTAAGAATACGCTGGGAACAGAAAATCTAACACGAAATATTCGGGAAAAAATAGGTAACAAAAGGAACATAGTACAACGCATTATTGGGGAAAACTAATTCTATTCCGACGTAGGCTATCTTCTGAATGGAAGGCCAACGTCTGGTGATGAATGTGGTATCTGGACCGATGGAACGTAATTCTTCATGCAGAATGATTTAACACAAGAATCATTAGGCATCGATGACGCAATCAAGGTGAACGTAAAAGATTAACAAAAGTTCAATTATAGAATATATAGTAGCTTAAGTTAGCACGGGGGCGTGGTCACGGGGACATCGGACATCGGGAATAGGGTCAAGGATGAAGAGGTCGAGATGGAAAACATCACTGTGTTTGTTTATCTGGGCGGCCTACTAACAGTAGATAATGATTGCAGCAAGGAAATACAAAGAAGTATTGCAAAGACGACGGGGCTATGGCTCAATTCAAAACATGGAGGAGCAAAACCGCGAGCAAAATTGGATATCATCCGATCAAGTGTGTTGATATATGTCAGTGAAACCTCGACTATCAGATGATGTGTGATTAAATTCGTAGTTAGTGTAGAGAGGCCCAACTAAGATGGAAATATAGTTGAGGTTCTGTTACGCGTCGACGCCTTAGAACCTCGGTTACTTCCAAGTTAATGCACCCGATATTGTTTGAATTTAGGGCTATAGACATATCCCCGGACATTTCTTTCTGACATTCTCCCGCCCGACGTTTTCGCCTGCATTTTCCTGGATAATTCCCCATGCATTAATATTTCTCCCTCTTTGATAGCGTATATGTACACTCGAATCGAACATTCTCCAGACACGATGTTTAACAAACTAACTAACTAACTTACTCATAAACAATAGCCTATGTAGTTCAACAGCAATGCTTGCGCGCTGTCTAATCACGAGCTGAATATGACAGACACACATAGGTCACGTGATTTATGGAATTATATAGATAGATTATATAGATAGATTATTATTTTTATGCCCCGAGGTATACAAGATCCCTCAGGGACTTAGAGTATGCTATTTTTGCAATTTGTCTGGAAATGGCCCTATTCGTCGTTGTTATCCTGGTTGGCGAAAGTGCCCCGAAACGCGACGGCGTTAAAGCGTTGCATGGTTAACGAGATCCGTTGGTAGAGAAAAGAGGTTTCTCGTGGGTCCCCCCAGACCATGCTGAGTTATAGCCGGAGAAATGCTATTATTATTATTGTTGTTATTATTATTATTTTATCCCTCGGGATTAAAAAATTTAGGGGGGCATTGTTTTTGGAATGGCTAATCTTCGCAGATGGTTTTATTGGTGGAAAAAGTGCTACAGAAAGCGACTGCGTTATTACTATTATTATTATTATTATTATTATTAATCAGCACTTCTATTGGGCCAGTGTTTAACGCCAAGTGCATCAAGCAATGGTGTATCAAATCCCACCGCGATCTGGTCAATTCCAGGAGGTCAGTCAGACGAGACAGAGAGACAGCCTACGGGGTATGTCAACGGAAAAAGGAAGGTTTTGAGTCGAGGTCTAAACAAAGAAAGAGACTACGTTGAACGAACAGACACGGAGAGGTAGTTCCAGAACTTGGGTCGAGCAACCGAGAAAGCTCGACAACCAAGATCGGTCTTAGTTCGCAGAGCAGTTAAAGAAAGTCTGATAGATGACCACGTTGAGTAGTTACTAGTTTTTGGAAGCAGCATTGACTTAAAGTAAGGTGGTTGGCCATAGTACAGTGTTTTGTAGACAATAAAAAATCTGTTTGAAAGAGATTTTCTGTCGAACAGGAAGCCAATGTAATGTTCTAAGTACCGAGGCAATAGTCTATATGTTCATATTTTGATGTGTAAGTTATCACTCTGGCTAGGGAATTATGAACCCTCTGAAGTTTCTACTGCTGCAAGGAAGATTGACAATATAAACACAAATGAAATCCCTTAGATATGAGCTAGTGACTACTGATATGTAAATAGAAATCAAGCAGTCTTAGTCTAAGCAGATTAGGCTGTATAGCATTCTAATGTAATTTTTTCGTCTTCCGGTGTCGACGGTTTCCTGTCGCCAACAATTTTGAATCATCAAAGTTCACAGAGAAGGACGTCGATCGATAATACTGTTGTATCGACCTCACTCAGCCATGCAAATCGGAGTTCACTCAACTGCTACGGCATGGTACATTCGAACTAAACAAATGAATTATACACACGAAATAATAAACGCTTATTATAGGTGCACTATAATGCAGTTAGGTTTTACTGTCATATAACTTGAACTTCAATCTATTGTCTTGAAATCTATCATCATTAACATAGTAAATTTTAAAGACAATGGACCAAGGTCAAAGCCGGCACTGTGACAAAAGCACGTATAACAAAGGAGCACAAACAAAGCGTGCAAGAGAAAGACGCGCAGCTTTAATAAAATAATAATGTACCGCCGTACTTGATATGGGTAGGCTTCTTCTGCTTCTACTATAAAATATATTTATTACTCATTCAACTTGCACGTTCACTAGTATATATGCGTCTTCTATAAGTTCTATTATGAAATATTTTAATCGCTCATCCAGCTCCTGCATCTAGCATAAAATATTTTAACGCTCATGCAACTTCTACTATTATTAAATAATATAACGAAGACAGTCGGTCGGTCGGTCAGTCAGTCAGACAGACAGTCAGGCAGTCAGGCAGTCAGTCAGTAAGAGGTTGAGATGCAATGCAGCGAAGCTCAAGCGGACAATGAACGTAAACACAAAAACACAATGGGATTTAAAAGCAAAATGAATTGTGGATGTGGAACCACGTATGCAGAAGACAGTCAAAGTGAGACACAAACAAGATAGGGATTTAAGACTGCGTGGGCACGAGAGCGAAAGGTGTAGGTGTACGTGTGTGAGAGATAGCGAGATAAAGAGAGCGATACAGAATGACAGAGACAGAGACACGACACAGAGACAATAAGACAGAAACACAAGGACACAAATAAAGACAGAGACATACAATTAGACAAAGAGACATAGACATAGAGACCGAGAAAGAGACAGATAAAGACAGGCAGAAAGAGAAGCGTTGGCAAAGACTCTTGGGTAGATTGAGATTAAGTTCTTTATTCTACATGCGACTTTAGTGCATCGTTGTTTGTTGGTTCATTGGTCTAGTATAGTTCGGTCCAATTCACTAGCAGTGGATTGATTTGTTGCGTTCTTCTCCTGTCTGTCCCCTCTCTCTGTCTGTCTCTCTGTCTGTCTGTCTCTATCTGTCTGTCAGTCTGTCTCTCTCTCTCTCCATATATATATATATATATATATATATATATATATATATATATATCTTCCCTTCCTTCATCTCTTGTTCTCAACGATGAGCATCATCGTTATTCCGAACGTAATCGTCGCCTTCATTTGTCACTAGACGTTCCTTTCTCTGGACGATGTTTTACGCAGTGTCCTTCGCCTTTACATCGGTGGTGTTGACCTAATACTTAGTTCACCCATTAACACGGCCTTTGTGACTGTTAGGTATCATGACTGTGATGGTCACCGTTCGGAACTTCGGACCTGCACTCTTAATTAAAGACGGCTGCTACGATTGTTTTGACTAGTCCAGTTTACCACTGCCATCACTTAATTAACTAGGCACCTACCATACTAACGTTTCTTTTCATCTCTTCTGTGCCTCTGAACTATCAGCCATTGCCTTTCCTCATGACTTGGGAGTCCACCTTTACCTTTATGCCAGTGCTGTCAGAATCGTAGATCTTACAGAGGCTTGTATTGTCTATCTTGTTGTGGTGTCTGTCTGTGCGCGTCAAGCTTAAATTAGGCCTATACCCTGAAAAATTCGAACTTATCTGGTCTGATGTTTTTTTATTACTCCCTACTTTTAACTCTTTTCATTTCCGATCATTGACTCTACTTCCTTTAAGTCATGAGCTTCCGTTCTGTGACTGAAAACTTGCATCTTTTACTCTACTCACGGATGTTAAGCTGTGCCTGGCCTCATGTGCTCTCCATAAGGTAACAAGTTGGTACTGTCAAGTTATATGTGGCCTATCTTAAGCCCTGTATTGCAATATAATCCAATATGAAAACACAACACTCTTTTTCAGCTAATGAGTACTACGCTCTTTGGGTGGACATCCATTACATTACTTTTCTTAGCAATACTGCTCATAATTAAGAAACAGACAATACATTACTTCTTGTCTAGATTTGTGGGTCTGTTTCTTTTGACCAAGGAACAACTGGCTCGTGATTACGTAAAGATTTAGCGGAATTCTGATATAAAGGTGAAACTTAACTGGAGCAATTTCCAATTTACAATCAATCCAAGTTCAGACGAACTAATTGTTTGAGGAATCATGTTTGACTAGGAAAACATTTTGTGGGCAAATCGCATTGATATTTGTTTTAGTTTATTTATTTCAAATTGACAAACCTCAGTATGGTTACAAGTACAATATGAACGAATGATGACAAGTTATTACCGGAGTCGAATTAAACTGTCGGCAGTCACGCAGGGCGCCCACTACGCTATATATCTAATTAGGTTAACAACGCCGTCGTCTAGCGATCGTCAACCCTACGAGAGATACGGGTATGAACTCTGTTCTTCGGCCTCATTGTGCTGTCCATTTCTCTCTGAAAAACCGCGCACAGAATTCGTCTCAGTTTACTGAATCGAGCAACAAGCGACCAGCGAGATATGGCGGTGGAATTGATCATTGGTTCTGGTTGACTGTTCAAACAGGTGAAGCAATCAAGTGTTCCATCTGCGATACATTGGAGAACGGAGAGTCGTGTAGGACTCATCCACCAGCGCCCCTCGACTGCCCTGGACACGACTACTGCATCGCCGTCGCCCAGTACACCATCGACGGTCAGTGGTGGGGGGATCGTGGTCGGGGGTCGGCGGCAACACAATTAACATAGATACTCCATGATTAAGAGTGCAGTGCAATTGAAATTCCGCCAGTAAATCAGCAAATATGAGGCGCAAATATTTGCCAAAGGTTGTTGCATGAGCAGCAGGATGCGGAAACTCACAATGGATGTTTTACATGACTTATTAGTATTCTATTGTCGTTAGCCAAATAATTTTTTATTTGCAATGCTGGAACCGCTGACGACATTCATTCATGATAATCGTTGTTTATTAAATTCAAACTAAAAAAGCAGTACGATCGCAAGCATAGTATATACGGATGATCACAAGTTATTACAGAAGTCGAAGTATTATTGTAGGCCTACTGCGGGCCATGCCTGAGTCCAGACTGACATCGATCATTTTCATTTCACGGAACACTTCAAGGCTTCAAATCTATTGCCCAGTGTTAGTACCTTGAAAATTGCTCTGAGAAAATTCGGTTTCTCCCTAGCTGCGATATACTATAAAACGAATGTGGTATATATATATATAAATATATATATATACCACATTCGTTTTATAGTATATCGCAGTATATATATATATGTGTGGTATATATATATAAATATATATATATATATATATAGCTGGCACATGCGTGGATATGCTGACCGCCTTGTGCTCTGCGATTCCACAGCGCTGTGAATGGAATCAACGGCCAATTCCGTGTCTCTGCGAATCCCATAAGTTCTCTTTCGTCAGCAAACGCATAGAAACTCCGCATGCAGTTAATGCACTGCCCTTCAAACATTTCAACGTCAAACTGCACTGCCTCTGATTAGCAAACCCACTCGATTGGCACGGCTACTGCACGACCATTGTACTCCTCGTCCACTCGTCCAGTATCCATTCCCTCGCAATAAGCGTCTGATCTCACTTTCGCTTTTTTTTATTTCAATGACGAGCCACTTCCCCTATACTCAACACTAACATTACGACTGTTTCTACAATTGTAAAATCGAACAGTGTAATGTAACGTAGTGTAAGTTTAAGCGAACATTTGTATACCGCCGCTCAAAAAAGAGGTGCTTTCACTGGCGTCTGTGCTTAGACCAGGGAACAGAGAAATATTAAGATGTTTCCGGAACTGGGAAGCAGAGAGGGCTAGTAAGTACAGGTTCAGAACCTCTGGAAGACAGTTCCAAGCTGAGGAGCCAGCATAAGCAAGGCTACTGTATTGGACCGTAACAGAGCGCATACGCGAAACAGCCATACGCCGCATGCAAGTGGAAGATCTCGAGAAGGCCTTTCCGATTACAGACGATACCAGAGTCAGAGTGCAATATACCCTAGGTTGGCTGGGGCAGCTGGACATTATGGGCAATTGCGTGGTTAAATACTGACAGTTACTCTGCGCTAAATTTATAAAAAAACTAGCTATATGCTTAGAAAAGTCAGTAGTTTATTAGGCGTATTACACAGAAGGTTGAACAAATAATTTATTATTTATACGCGACAACCCTACAGAGATTAACGGGTAGAGAAAAACTGGTCAAGTCGATGATTATTGTTATTTATTGTCGTTTGTAGATAACTTTGGGAAAACTAAATTCCGTGGTGAATAAGAAATATTAATAATTCACGAATCCACTATGATCCACTCTAAGATCGATCAGACGACTGCCTGGCATTCGTCTTACGCCTGTTGAAGTGTACAATAGGTCGGACGAAAGCACTTATCGGTCTTTTACAGGAAGGTCTCTATTAACTTCGATTAGTTTTCTTGTCCGAAGACTCTATGTCTTTATTAACTTCTAGCCTATATTGGAAGATGTACAACGAAGCACTGATGGATATCGCATGAAATGATAGGCGACAGTGTTCGAGTAAGCGAGAAAAGGCTTTCTTTTCTTGGCGGCACGTCTCCGACTGACCTCGCCATGACCTTGCTGTAGGGCAGACGACCGACCGACCGACCACCGACTAAAGGCATCACAGAAGAATCCACTGACAGAGACATCTAGGCAAATACACGTGGTCATCCACTCTTAACAAAGATAAAAATATGAATCATCATTATCTGTTTTCATTATTCAGCTGCGCTTATAAATAAGCCTACTACGCTATGCGTAAAAGCAGTTCTTTAATGTGTCTGATAATTGTCATCTGGACATTATATGCATTATTAAAAATTGCTCTAGAAACCTCTCAGAGCCAATAATACATTTTATTCATTCATTCATTCATTCATTCATTCAACAATCTACATAGGACCCTTTCAGGGTAACTATTCAAACGCGCTGCCAACTCCAGCCCTGACAAAATGTTGGTTTTAAAATGGCCATAAAATGTACCAATACACGATTTGTGGAACAGACGTGAGTTCAGAAGTAGGCCATTCCAAATATTAAGGCCAAACACAGAGAATGCACTGTTCTGCAAGAACCCCCTATCGGCAAAGCGAAGGGTGCAACAACTTGGCAACGCCAGACCAGAGAGACAACTCTATACTCAATGTGTTGTCGGACAGGAAGCCAATGCAGAACCTTCAACATGTTTTCAGATTTATCAGTTATGTCTAAAATTAAGCACAGTCACTGTTGATAGGCATCAACTTACACTGTTACTTACTTACTTACTTACTAACGCACCTATATATGTGTGCTCACCTACTAACTTACATATCTGTCTTTGCCTATTTACTTGCTTAATACATATATTACCTTCATATGCCCCTACGTCATTTCACGACTAATTACGACATGGGTAGGTCTATACGTCGTAAAACATAAACATATTTCGAAGCACTGGTCTGGGATCTCTGAAGTTCAGATAGTGAAATTCTTATTTTGAATTCGTAAAACAAGCCGCGCAGTTGAAGAACTATACACTAGAGTTAATGGCGACAGAGTACAAACTTGCAAAACTTAGTAACATAAAACGCCGATTTCTTTAAATTTTACTCTTGGGATGGCATAGCGGCCAGTGGACCCGACCCGCCTTCGGGCTTGGAACTCCTGACCCCTAAGGGCAAACACCATGATGAGGTATTAAATGTAGGTCTCTGATTAACATTAATTTTTCCAGTCTGTATGTTTCGCTTGAGATATGCTGTCGTTATTGTCATTCGCAGCAACCTGTCACGGTGCATGACGATCATGTAGCCAGAATGACTAAACCAATGGTCACGTATATATACGTGAATTTTCAAACTGTGATGATATTTGTTGGTGGCATGGTGGCTGATTGGTTAGATCGGTCGGCCCGTAACGCTCAGTGTGCGCTGGGTGAGCGGGTTCGACTCTCGTCCGAGGCGTCACTGTGTAGGGTCCTTGAGCAAGTCCTTCGCGCACAATTGCTCTGAAGTACAACTGCAGTTGCGTCTTTAAGACGTGTGAGCGCTTTTGCGCAAGACTTGTCTTGTTAAAGCGCGTTATAAATGCCGAGTTGTATTGTGTTGTATTGATTGTAGGTACTTTGAGGTCGTTTACGAGAAGCTGCAGTCCACTGATGTCAGAGGATGCGTGTGTGCCAGGCGTCGATCGAATAACAGGAGAGAGTCTGAGGATGTGCTACAGTACGTGCGCCAGGAATGGATGCAACAGTTCTCGATCGCTGCATCATCTGCTCGATCTTCTGCGCAAAAGGAAGAAATAATCGAACCATGCAATCGGCTGCTGCTGCTTGTTCACATGAGACAATGATGTATAGACCTTGATGGGACGAAGCTCGTACGATTAGACAATGACCAAGTTGCCGAACACATAACCTGCATACATGTAGTCCCCAGCATAGGCCTATAATATATTTTATAGCGCCCGTCAATATAAAGATGGATGTCATCATTCGCAAACATGACCTGTGTGGTTTGGAAAAGGGCAATTAGGTCAACTCATTAATACCTGAATCGCTTTCTGGAAAGGATTAATTATTCGATCATGATATCTGAATCGTTGCCTGGAATAAACCACGATACTAGCCTATAATCGACGAAGAACTCTGACAAAATCAACACATTAATTTGTCTCATTTTGCGATTTGTAATTTTAGCGGCTTCAATAGCAACGGTTTGGAAATAAATCAGCTTGGGATTTAGAGTGAAGCGGTTGCTTTACTAATTGATGCAAACAACTTCACACATGCCTCAACGATATATGTTAACGACAGCGTAATAGAATTGAAATAAAACTTATATTAATAAGATATCAACAAGCCTAGCCAGTAGCCTTTATACAATTCCAAGGTCTGGATAAATAAAGGAAGACGATTTCGCTAGTCATCAAAGAATGCAACTGCGGCGGACAGGTCACACAGCTCGCTTGTACGCATTATTAACAATAAAAATAGCATGGTTATTATTTCGATAATAATTAGGTCTAAACAATTAGGTCCACGTGATAGTATAACGTACAAGGTGCTCAATTTGCCTTAGTTTATTGGTAACATCAAACACTTTTATTGTATTAAGTTAAAAATCGTTGTAGAGTCTATATCACTCGGTCTCCGATCTATCTAAAGACTATTGCTCCCAGAACGCCGCTGGATCAAAGGGATCCAAATCGGCTGTCCAAATTGGCCCGTAGCTGTAGCCTAGGACGGCCTGACAGAGGTTTGCGGAGTTGACAGAAAGGAAACCCTATAGGCCTACATGAATTGGAGCAAGTTATGTAAGTTGGTGAGAGGATAGTCGCGATATAGGCCAATAAATGCTTATAGAGCCTAAAGCCTTGTCTTAAGCTGTCCATTATCAAGAACTCAGAGATCACGAGAGATCGGTGTCGCCTACATGTACCTCTAGAACTCTAAGCTAACGCCGATCGCTGTTCTTGTCGAATTTAGTTTCGAGGTAAAAACCCGCCAAAAAATATATAGGTATCAGCCTGTCAGCCAGTAAAATTTATTTAATAATTATTCGCCGTATATGTCTAAGCATTATCGACCTGGCATTGTTAGATACTTAGGCCTACTATTTATGATAGTCTGCATGTAGGTCGATCTACATGTACCTCCATACTATATAATTATGTAAATGCACTGTATTTGTGCTCAAAAGCAAGTCTTGCTGATGCACTCTTCACTTGCAGATGTCATTCCGATCACATCTCCAGCCATCGTCAGCGCACCATCTAGGGAAATTGACAAAGCTCTCGTCACTCTCAAATCAGCCACCATTAAATATTACTCCTCCCATATCCAATCCAGCAATTCCAACCCTCAAGATCTATGGAGAGCTCTCAACTCTCCTCTTCGTCAAAATCTCTCTCCACTGCCAACGCCATAATATTCTCTGAATTTCCCTCCCCTTTAACGCTGATAGCGTCTATTATTCTCGCATAAAATCTCATCATCTCGCTTCAAGGTTTCTTCTAGATACGCACTCTTCCACCCAGTGTCAGTGTTGTCAGAGGTCGAGGGTTGGACCCTATGTCTCTTATATTGAATCCCCGTGCATTCAGTCTCTGGTCGACCCCCTCAAAATTCCGTACCCATGGTGTTGTACAGGACTGCAGCAAAGCGACTGCATTTCAAGTCACAATTTTCCGCTCAATTAGGTCTCCACGAGAGAATCGTTTATAGAATATCTCCTCTAGCTTGGCATCGCTTCTGCCAGCCTACCTGGTTGAGCTCTGCTGCCCCACCCTACCCTCAATGGTCGCGCTTCCTAAGTTCGGTTGAACAAGGTCTCCTCTATGCTCCAAATACACGCACCGCCACCAGACAGAGCTGTGCCTTCTCAGTGGTAGGTCCCATCGGTTTGGAATGGCCTCCAACTGACGCTCCTTTCCTAGAACCCCCTCTAAGGCATTCTTCTCTCGACTTATTTGGTCGCCCTGGGGTTGGGAGCGCTTCTGAATAGTCACCTCACTCATCAGATGAGGCGCCATACATAAGTTCTCGTATGAATGAATAAGAGGCCTCATAATAATTTATTTGCAGATTAAAGCTATTATTTTACAATTTAAAGATAGACGCTATAATGGATGCCTGGTCACAAATGACCAGCGTAATGCCAAGTACTCTATGACAAACATAATTATATATATTATATTATGCACACAATATGGTTCATATATAGACATGTATAGCACGTCGTCACCGTAGTGTAAATGGTAGGCCTATATATATCTATAATAATATATATAATATATATATATGCATCATTCGACGTCACTTGCAATCGCTCATTATATATATATATATATATATATATATATATATATATATAACGAATCAACGATAGCCAAATCGCCAGCCGTCTCAGTGGACACTGAAACCTAGACGCCCGATCTGAGCAACAATGTTAGCCGTCAACGGATCAGCCACTGCGTGCAGTATGATAACGACCCAAAGAAGTCATTCGATAAGCTTTAGATTAGTTGCTGAGTAAGGAGGTATTCACTAGCATGGGCCCAGCAACGACCCACAGGCCCATGGCATACTCATTACTCACATTACTCAGTTATAAACGTTGACGCATATTTAGTCAGACTGCATGATCACTCGTCCGATTCTGCGCTGCATGTATAGGCCTACCATTTACACTACGTGCTCTCAGTGCAAACCCCAATATCAAGCGTAAGCTCGACAGCCGATCGATCGTCTTTGATATCGCTCCCCGCCCCTACATTATTGAGGCCGAACATTTAAACAGCAGCCTATTCAACGAATGGCTGTAGACTGGACTCAAGATAAGACAATTCGGAAACACGGCTTAAGATCCACGCTGTGTCAGGCAAGACGGAATCACATCAACTTAAGAGTCGACATACAATATTTTAAGCTTATTGTGCAAATGAGAGATTGCGCAAAGGATTGCTTACAATATTATGCGAACTTCAAAATATTTGAAAGCTTATATGTGCATTGCTCTTACTGTATAGGTGTGCCATGTTAAACAAATTATTTTGACATTCTAGACTAAATTTAAAACTTATTCTGTAAAATTATAACTGAAAATAAAATGATAAATTAAATGTAGCCTATTATTTCAAAATACATATAATTATAGGCTACAACTTTGCAGGTTTTTGTTTGATTTCGTTAAACGTAGTCCTACATTGGACAACATCATAGACCTACAGCCCTACATGCTCAATTAATAATTGTGTTTGTACGTAATAAAATAGTAAACAATATTGTACTACTCTGTGAATTTCTAAGTTTGATATTTCAACAGCATTGAAGATATTCTATTCGTAACCTTTAAAACAAACCCATGTGCGCACTGCCGCATCAACCGATCAACAGACAAACGCGCGCAGCGCTGCATCGACCAATCAACAGACACACGCGCACACCGCCGCATCAATCAATCAACAGACACACCACCGCATCAAGCGACCAGCAGACACGTGCGCACACCGCCCAATAAACCGATCAACAGACCCACGCGCACACCGCGCCAAAAACCGATCAACAGGCACACGCTCCACCCCCACATCAACCGATCAGCATACACGTGCGCACACCGACCATTAAACCCATCCGCAGACCCATGTGCACACCGCCCAATAAGCCGATAAACAGACCCACGCACGCAAGCACCGCCACATCAACCGATCAACAGACACACGCGTACACCGCCGCATCAATTGATCAACAGAGACACACGCACACCGCCGCATCAATTGATCAACAGACACACACGCACACCGCCGCATCCACCGATCAACAGACACACACACCGCCGCATCAACCGATCAACAGATACACGCGTACACCGCCGCATCAATTGATCAACAGACACACACGCACACCGCCGCATCAACCGATCAACAGACACACACGCACACTGCCACACCAACCCATCAACGGACACACGCGTACACCGCCGCATCAATTGATCAACAGACACACACGCACACCGCCGCATCAATTGATCAACAGACACACACGCACACTCCCGCATCAACCGATCAACAGACACACACGCACACTGCCACACCAACCCATCAACGGACACACGCGTACACCGCCACATCAATTGATCAATAGACACACACGCACACCGCCGCATCAATTGATCAACAGACACACACGCACACCGCCGCATCAACCGATCAACAGACACACGCGCACACCGCCGCATCAACCGATCAACAGACACACACACCGCCGCATCAACCGATCAACAGACACACACGCACACCGCCAAGTAAACCGATCGACAGACACACGCGCGCACTGACGCATCAACCGGTAAACAGACGTACGAGCGCATTGCCGTATCAACCGATCAACAGACACACAGGCGTGCTTATATGCCTAACGACAAATCTAATTAATAAGACAGTATGCCATCATTGCCATGTGGGCCATGCATGACTGCAGACGTCGATTAAAAAAAAACAGAAAAAGCAAAAAATTCCCTAAAGCCAGCAGTTTGGCTTTTATAAAGGACCTTTTCAGTTCGACTATTCGATTTTATAGTTGAAATGAAGCTTGTAGGCTTAGTCACGTATGTAGGCACACGACTATAACAATGTGGCAGGAAGGCCGAAGGAGTGTGTATGACAGTGTCAGATTTGCCGGGGGGGGGGGGTTAGACGGTTGAAAACACCAGGAAAAATAATCGTTGTTGAAAACCTACGTTTTTTCCTGTCCTGTGAGCGTCAAGGATCATAATTTCAATTATTTTAGAACTTTTTATTTTAAAGTGCAGAAACCAAGAAAAGTACAATTATGAGGTTTCTTAGATTTTTTTAATAAAAAAACTTAAAAACCTAAAACCCCGAAAATGCTAGTTTAAAAATCTAATTGTAGGCCTAGGCTGCTGTAACACCTCTATCTCAAGCATGAATAACTAGGAAGTAGGTCACGAAGCCAACAAGCCTTATTCTTTTTTGTGCGATGTTGTGTTTCTATGATTGCGATAATAAATTGCCAACGCTAGGGCTTGTGGACAGCTATACAGAAAAGTAAGTAAATTGCAAAATAAGTAGTATGGTTTAATTACAATAAGTTGGCATTAAAGCAGTGCCGGAAGTTTGTAAATAGCGTGTTACAAATGCCACTTGCGTCAAACAGCGTAACGAAATCATTCACAAAGAAACTGTCTATTTTTAGCACACCTAGACTTACAAGATTTCTTGTATAATTTATATTTTGAAAATCTAAATTTAAAACACCGCGTGTTGTTTTAAATCGTATAGGTGTTGATAAAAATAGAATATTATATGCCCAAGCTAAGTTTTGTATTAACGGCACGTGTATTTGTCGCTAGGTTTTCGCAAACGGTAACCTCGCAGGGAACGTGGTAAGCGTTACAAAATGGCGTCTGGCGAGAATGATATGGAAATGGATCTCAGTCTAATGTACGCAGATGTCGACGATTTTGGCCAGGTAACAATTTTGTTCATATTTGGGTATTTGCAACTTTGCCGTATATTGCGCTGAAATTCTCTACTGAACTGGGATATATTGTGTTTAGGCATTTAGAAGAAAAGCACTAATCCGAAAATGGCGAGGTTAACATGGCCGCCTCTTTTTCTTCGGGCATAATCGTCATCTTGCTACATGACCTACAAAAGCTACGTCGCGGGAACCAGCTTTTTTACAGGCGCTTATTAAAAAGAAACTATTGGCAGGGGGCAAGATCCAGACAGTCAGACAACTTGGGTGGATGGTAGGTAAACATGTAGTATCGGGGTGCATAGGTTTCTGATAATATACGATATAGTTCTGTGTGCTGCCATTGGTGGGAAGAAAACAGACGACGATGAGCGTTTTGACCTTAACTGACCCTTGCGAATGACGCCAGTTAACTTATAAACCCCGATATTACATATCAGTATAATCTTCTTCTCACCAATAACAGCATGCCGAACTATGTCATATATTATTGAAAACCTATGCACCCGATATTGCATGTTTGCCGGATGGTGTCTGGAGTTGAAATGGCATAAGAGATAATCTTGAGGGAGTGGAGAGATTAAGTTTTGTAAAAAGCATTCGGATTCAGTCCGCTTACGATAGTTCATGGCTCTTTAGTAATGATGCAGCATTACTTCTTTCACAATAGGCGTGATAAGTTATGCAGTATGTTGAGACTAACAGTGTTTCACTGCAAGATTTGTTGTTTCCTGCAGGGCTTTAAGTGTTGTAACTGTAACATAAGTAAATCTTTCAAGCCAGTAGAAACAAACAAACGTTTCACTGATTTTTTTTAGATTAGAGCGACCATGAAGTTGAAATATCCAGAATTGCTGGTTGGGTTTTTTGAATGATGAAAATTCTGTACCAATGGCATTATTGCAAAATTTGAAGAAATTGAGTGAAAAGAAAACGGCTGACCTGTTTGCTCTGAAAGGATACATGTTATTACCTGTTCCTTTGCTATGACAAAACGTGATAATATGCATATATCTGTTGCCGTATCCAAGGGTAAATTGGTGTCATACGTAGCCTAAAGGGTAGAGCATAGGCCCTCAGCTAGCTAGCGTCCTTTGGACAGGGATAAATTTCTTTGGACAGGGATAAATTGTGTTAAATGTGATATAATATTATCCTTTCATCTGAAATTCTAATGCTTTTGGTAGCCCTACTCTTTATTTCTGTCTAAGGGCCTGGTAAGTCAACTGCATAACAAGGTTCTGTGGCCTGCACCAACGCTGCATGGTTCAATAACCGATCATTTGGATGATAATGCCGTTGTACCATGTGGGTTATTCACTTGTGATCAATGGTGCAAAACTTGTGACTTCATCATTTATATTTTCTGGCCTACCCATGCAACTGACCTGCAAACCATTTGGTTGATAATTTTGGTATTAAGCTCAGATGTACAACTAAGCAATTGGGCTATGAAAAAAGGACTGTGCATGAGGCTGTGCAGTAACAACTATTGGGCAGTTGCTTAGTGTCCACTAGCAAATTGATGGGTAGTCGAATACCAACTCAGGATAGACTACAGTTCTGGGAGTGTATTTTACTAAAATTTAGACACTTAGCAAAGGTATCTTAATTTACAAGTACGTTTGTTTATTGAGTTATGATATTTTGTAGATTTGTATTCAATTTTCTACAGCAAACTCATTTCTGTTATCATTCAGTGCAGTGTGTGGCTGTATTTTCAGGATCAAGAATTTCATGATTCTGACCTGTTTGATGACATGATAACTTCGAGATCAAATGATGCCTCTGATGTAAGTTGTAACCCAACAAATCAGAAATTAAGAAACATTTTAACATAAATTTATAGATCTTTCAATAATGCAATAGTTGCTATTATTACTACTACCCTCTCGAGTGGCCCATGTCGTTTGCAAATCAGACCTTGACTCCTACCCTTGTTTATTGACTGCCAAGTGTGTTTAGTGCATATCGAGCAGTAAAGCAATGCCTTCTTAAGTTCTGTCAGTTGCTTGCTTATATTTATCCTTTATATATGTACACATTGACTGGACACCAGAAGATGTAGACCTGGTAATCTGTTAACCATGGTTAACTGATTATCTGTTGGACGGTCAAGTGCGAACAGAAGTTTTAGGATTTCAAGATGTTCTCAGATACAATGGCCAGAGTTGGCTTGTTATTCTTCAGCCTACATGTTGAGATTATTGGCATGGTGATTGCTTTGTACATATAAGATTTTTGAAAAATTGTGTTCTAATCTTGAAGGGGTTCAGATTAACTGCCATATGCGTCAATTTCTGTTTACAAGTAAAAAATATTTCCTAAAAATGAATTGGAAACCAAGAGTTCATGGTGTAGGACTGTGATCAGCAATGAGGGCCCATCCATATATTACGCATGCAACAAATCGGATTTTTGGACCCGTCCTTCTGTTGCACTTCATCCCACTAACCAAGTGTCCATCGCTGCTGAGATGGCCTAGAAAGCTGACGGCTGTCTAGTGTCTACTGCTGGTGGTGATGGCGACAGAGATTCACATTCTACGGTGACTGTTCCTACCCGTTGCATGTAAAAGCTACAACTATGCCTTAGGTCACACCCATTTAGCCTCCCCCAAAAAGATGTTAGGAGCTTCATTCCCAAATTTTTTCATAACTTTCAAATTACTGACAAAGTTGTAATGAAAAGATAACAATGTATAGAGTAGAAATATTAACTAAAATTACACCCAATGCCAAAGGTAACCAAGTCATGTAACTTACTGCAGTGTGTCTGTTTGTGAAATAAACAAAGATACATACATATGTTGAATGGGAGCACCAAGGTGCATATGTTTAGTCAGAGCAGTATACTGATTGGGACTATGCTGATAATGTGGCCCTTCTGGGTGGAATGCAGGTGGCAGGAGGCCACGTGGAGAGCTAACTCATGGTTTCCTCATCCTAGGTTTTCTTGTTAAGACTGAAGATTGAAGTGGTCCTGAGGTTTGGTGGCATGTGACCATTTCCTGAGAAGAATACATTAGGGCATAACCGGAAATCGCCTCAGACATTCGCCTCCGCCGAATATTGGACTATTTGGAAATATTCGCCTCGGCAAATATTACACCCGCAAATAGCTAAAAATAATTTTGTTATAAACTAATTTTTTCTTCTTCAAATACATGTAGGACTAACTTATAAGCTATTGATTAATTAAACAAGAACTTAACATTCCATTCAATTTTCTTTAAAATAACCATCGTGTTAATTTATATATTTTAATTTCTTTTGGTTGTATTCCCCAGGTGGCAACAAAATCAGTAATTTTCTCGCTTGAATTGGCTCCACCCACTTTCCGGTAAACATTAGAGAGTAAAGACATCATTGATAACTTCATATTTTAAATTTTATAGCAAGGTTATACATTTTTTTCACAAATAAAGTTATTAAATAATATATGTATTGCTATAGCCTAGATTGCGACAATACGTTACATGAAGGATATTGCTATCTGCATTGAGTATAGATAGTTCTCCGTAACTGTGCACGTGGCAGGTTAGCTATGCTTTGCCTACGGATGGTACTCGCTGCCAGATATGCCGCAAATATTCGGTTCGTACCCGGATCCGGCAAATAGTTCATCCAAATACTCGGATTCGGTACTCGGTGGAAATTGTCTACTCGGTTATGCCCTAGAATACATGAAAAACTACAGTATCCATCTTCAACTTCAAACTCTACCTCTTGAAAACATACTATAAATTCAATATAAATTCCTAAATATATTTAAATAAATAAATATATCTAAATTCCTCTTCAACCTGTGCTAAATGCAGCTTTCTGTCAGATTGCCCGCCTTCCTCGCTTTTCACATATCTCGACATGCATGACTTAGTACTTACACTGGCTTCTGCTCCTCCTGCCAATGGCTTCTGCTCGTCCTGCATTCGGTTGAAAGTTCTTTTTCCTTTCTTCCAGTGAGGTTTTATCTGTAATATTCCGTGTTATCTTTGTTATCTTTTATCTGTCGTCCTATTTCAGTTGCTACTTGTCATCCTCTCCATTCTTTAGACCGACATGACCTCTTGATACCTTGGACTCGGGTGCCTTTTGCCCAATTCCGCCCTAATAAAGGAGATAATTTATTGATACTCGTCACTGCCAAAAAATTGTGTCAAGAAATGAAGATGATGATGATACATGACCTGGAGAGTTGCCCAGGTTTAAGATGACTGGAATCTTGTTGTTGAAATGGCAATGTTCAGAGCGGGTCCTTGTCAGAGACTATGATAAATAAAATATGAATCAGTTGTCAATGTTGACTCTGATGATGCCACTGATGCCAGTGCCTGCATGTCCTATAGTTTGACTATTACTTCAACTGGATTGTTATGTTGCTATAATATATATATAGTTATGCAAACCGTCATATTTCCAGAGTCAGTTTGTTAACTAAATAAAGTTGAGGCAATCATGTTTTGACTCACACCGATCCCTTTTATCTCTTACTCTTCATTCTGCTCTTCTGCTATCAAAACTGTTCGGAACATTTGGAGCCATTTTAATCAGTAATCTAATATTTTGGTCTCATATAAGCCTTTGCAAATATTGTGTCAATGATATCAGGGCAACACGCACATACAATCTGCTCTTAGCCAAGACAGCCTGCTAAATGATGCTGACATCGTTTTTGCAGACTTTATTTTTGATCTTGAAGTGAATAGGTTTCTAGGTTTCAACACATTACATAATGTTCTAGCTCATACAGTTCTGTGGACCTTCTCATACAACCTCATTAACCCAACTTGGCCTGCTGCATTAGCTTAGTGTTGAATTCAGAATGAGATTTATACTGGTCAGTCAGACTTTTAATGTCCATACATCGAGCACTTCTACATACCCGTTGGCTGCAAACACGAGATGAATTTATGGACAGTGATATAATATCTAGTGTA
This sequence comes from Bimastos eiseni, assembly GCA_959347315.1. Taxonomy (NCBI): domain Eukaryota; kingdom Metazoa; phylum Annelida; class Clitellata; order Crassiclitellata; family Lumbricidae; genus Bimastos; species Bimastos eiseni. The sequence goes on along the minus strand of OY365806.1, from coordinate 27,395,411 downwards.
TGCTTGTTTTTGAAGTTTATGTACGTTCTACTTGTGTGTAAATATGTTGTTACATTGTAGTACTATGTACATGTATTAATGTGTGTAAATAAATATGTAGCTGTCTATGCAGATGTGACTTACACTTTCATCATTAAATTTTCCTGTATATTGCTGACTTTTAGGCAAAACATGGCTCACATACAGGTCGTTCTGGAAGTTATTCTGGATCATATTCTGGAAAGAAGATTGCTCTTTATGTCGCTAACTTGACTTGGGTGTGTACTCGATTACTCTTTTATTGTATGATGCAAGAAAATTGTCAATACTTACATGAACATATACATGCATATATACGTGCATGCACCTATATATGTTACCGGCAATGTGTGAAATCAGGGATTTTTTAAAATACTTAGGCAATTTACACTAACCCTATGCCTAACCCTAAACAGGGGATTTTACAAATTGCCTAAAAACCAGGCATTTTATATGTAAAATTCCAGGTTTCACACATTGCCTGTGGCCATTGTCCCTGGTCCTTTTAGTGCAGAACATAGAGGACAGTCCCATACTGAAGGTCCAGTTGTTTCTAGTTAGGTTGAGGGGTGGTAGAGGCAAGGGATAAACAGGATAATCCAACAAATTTCTTCTGTGGCCTTTTGCAAAACTAGTGCACTAATATACATGGGCAGTGTGTGAACCATGCACGAAATAAGCCAGTGACTGGAGGTGTTTGTTTTGGCTCAACTTAATAATTTTCGCATAACCGGAAATCGCCTCGGACATTCGCCTCGGCCGAATATCTCGAATATTACACATACAAATAGTTAAAAGTAATTTTTTTTTATTGAAATAAGTTTTTCATAAACATTTAACAATCTATACACAAAAATAAAAAAATTTAAAGTCATATTAGTAGTTATTACAGGCATAAACATTTATTTTTCTAATTTTTCATTACGCGAAATTGTGAAGGTGACAAAAGTCGAAAATTTTAAGCTTTGCCTGCGGATGGTACTCGTGGGGCTAGAGTTGCCACTACTATTCGGTTTGTACCCGGATCCGGCATATAGCACTTACAAATACTCGCATTCGGTACTCAGTGGAAATTATAATGAGAAGTGAATCAATGTAAAAATTGTGTGTATAAATTTATGCAAGTTACTGATTAAAATTCATGATGCACTGTTTATTGTGTGATTAATCATAACTAATTAGCTATGGTTTTTAGAAAGCTATATATCAGAACATTGCGTGAGACCGTTTGCTAACGTTTCAATTGTGCTTAGTACAGGTATGTTTATGCAAATCTGCTGATGTTATATTAATGCTTTCAGCTTTCAAGTACATACTTGTTCATGTGCATGATGAGTTTGTATCACTCAAAAGGTACAATTAATTAATTAATGATAAATGTTAACAAAGCAATAGATGTTAGCTGATATATTTGTTAGGAAGCCCAAAGTCAAATACAGTTATAAGTAACATACAATTCTTAACTTTTGCTGAATCAGTGCAACAATTGTGTTCTCTGACCAAAGCATTTGTATTACTTAGATCAAACCTGCTATGTTGTCAAACAATCTGTGATTGCGAAAATTATTAGGCAGGTCCAAAAAATTGCACTTGATTAATCTGTTAAAAGTTTGCTTAAAAATATAGTTCTGTCCGAAATGTGTCTCAGTTGAAGCAGCCTAGAATTTTCATGATTGGAAAACAGTGTTTGATATTAGATTCTATCTAAATTGATTTTAAAAGAAAGTGTATTCAAATTATTGTGAATTCTTACTAATTCTGCATTGTTTCTATTTTGTGCTGTGCATATTTGTTCATTTGTAATGTATTCAAGCATTCTTTATTTACTTGTAGTGGACAACTGACCAAGATCTGACTGATGCCATTGCTGGTGTTGGAGTAACAGATTTAATTGAGATCAAGTTTAACGAGAACAGAGCAAATGGCCAATCGAAAGGGTTTGTCTGACTAATGCTTTCTTACATGTTTTTACTTCACCTGAATTAGGAGATTCTTCTTATGGGTTCTTATTTATACTATGGACGAAAATGAGGAGCCAATGAAACTAGCCCTGAGGCAGCCATGTATGAACTGTTAGTGATTTAAATGTTGTTAGCCAGACATATATGTGAGAAGGTGACAAGTTCTTGCCATCAATGACTGATTGTCCAATTAACATCATACTTAATATTAGCTGAGTTGACTGGGCCACACATGGAACTGGAATTTCTAAGCCATTGTCTGCCCTAAAAGGCATTTGAATCACAAATCAAAGAACCGATGGCACAAATAAAACTATGATGCACATTCCAAAGCTTTGGACAGTTTTTGACTGGGATCTCAACCTGGTACAGGGCATGGCATAAGTCTGTGTCAATTGATGGGATTTGCAAAGGTGTGACAAACTAATTGTTCTGTCTGATTGAAGCTTTTAACCCTTTAACGATCAGCCAGATTGGTTTCCCATGTATTTTAACCATGTCATACATGTCTTCGGACATGTTATGCGATCAGATGGATTGGAAAAGGAAATGATGCTGGCATGTGGAAAAGGAAGGAAGAAAAGGGGGCGCCCAAAGAAAAAAATGAATGGACGAAATACACGAAAAAACCGGAATGAACCTGGAGAAATTAAGGGACGCGACTTAGGCAAGAAAGAATTGGAGAAGGTTGCTAGAGTTCATGGAATTGACAGCACAAGGTGGTCGACGGTCGATAAAGTGTTAACAACAACACGAGTTGTGCTTGAATGTATTCGAGCTTCCTTGCAGAAGTTGCTTACCAGTGTCTATAGTGTGTTGTGTTTGATGCTTTTAGATTTGCTACAGTGGTGATTGGATCAGAAAACAGCTGTCGTCTGATGATGGAGAAACTGCCCAAGAGAGAACTTCACGGCCAAGCACCAGTTGTTACTTATGCTACAAAACAAGCCCTGAAACAGTTTGACACACAGCCAAGAAAGGACATTCAGCCAAATGGTAATTGCTGTACACTTATTATTATGTGTTTGTTATAAGGCAAATGAAGACACATTGCTGTTGTTATCTATGATGCACTCAAAAATGAGTTGCTTTTTTATTTCAGGTTTTGTTTTACAGATAAATGTTAATTAATTGAACAGAGAAACTTTTTAATGCATTAAAAACTTGCAAAACCTCCACATTACCTGATATGTCACTTATGTATCTTATTACATTACCTGATGTGTCACTTATTACATTACCTGATATGTCATTTATTACATTACCTGATATGTCACTTATTACATTACCTGATATTTCACTTATTACATTACCGGATATTTCACTTATTACATTACCTGATATTTCACTTATTACATTACCTGATATGTCACTTATTACATTACCTTATAAGTAATATGCTTGGGTAGTGCATTGAGTGGGTTTACATTTTCACTAAAAACATTCATAGGTACATATGATTTTGTAAACTTTTAAAATTTGTGTGACATTTATTATCTGGAAGTCTTGTGGATATTTAGGTAAATGATTGTTAACGGAGGCAATCTTGTGTAAAAGTGATGTCCGGGTTGAGATTAATTTGTAGCTTTCAAATTTCTTGATATTAATTTGTTGCTTTCAAATTTCTTATGCTAAGAGAATTGACTCCAAGGGGAAGTTTGTGGTTTTTATTGTTTATGTCCAAGAACAAATATGTTGTCTGAAAATTGACTATAAGAATTGAAATATTGTACACTTACGAACATTGATTAAGTGACTGTGCTGTGGATTGTTTATATATTTGGCTGCAGGCTTGGTGGAGAAACCTCTGTAAATGTGACAACTTTCTTTAACCATTCTTGTAGTAACTTAACTACTACTTGTAACATTTTATGTTGGGGAGGTGTTTTAGATTAGAAGTGTGTCTCATGCACATTTCATGTGCATGAGACATGTTGACATTAGTATTTGCATGCACTACATCTTGTCAGGGTGTGATTGCCTTCAAGTTTTGTTTCAGGTCCTCGTATTGGTCCTCCGCCTCGTGGACCTCCTGGTTTACAGCAGCAACAAGGACCTCCTCCTCCATCACAGTTTGTTCCTCCGGGTGGCTTCCCACCAGGAGGCGCCAGGCTCGGTCCTCCACCACAACCTGGAACTGTTTCTGGACCCCCACCACCCGGTGTTCCAATCTCTGGTATAACGATTCTTCAGGCACCAAGACCATATCCAAGTAAGAATAAAAACACATTGTTTTACAATACATGGTAATTATTGCCACTGACATCAGAAGGTATGCGTCATGACAATTATGAAAAACCTTGTGTATTAATGACGTGACGGATGTGTGGAAACAACTGGACGTGCCATGTCAGGTGGTTCAGTACCTTTGAGAGTCAGTGCACCTCTGGCTTTCTTAGATGTGACATTAGTTGATGCAAACAGTTTTCCACTTTTATACCAATTGTAGTTGATCTAGGCAACAGTGTTAATAGGCAGATGTTTTTTGAGCTGAATCAAGTGTACAGTTTGTAAATGCAATCAAAGAGAAAACATTTCAGCACTTGATGTGAGGAATCTTGGTACCTATGTATCTATGTTGGCAGCAGAAAACAAAGCTAACAGTGATGCTGGGTGGGCGCTTTTTGTTTGAATGTCATGTGATGTTGTATCGTGTATTGGTGCAAAGACGTGAAGTTTAGTTTAGTTAAATTACAGACTTGGTGCCTCTGCTCCATTTGAGAATGAATGAGACTATGTCCCTTTCAGTCATGCTATTTTCTGCTTGAACAATTTTGGATAATGAACTTAACACATCTATGCAGCAATGCAAAATACAAGTGGTTGATGTTGTTGAATTATTGTAGGTCATAGCTTGCCGCCACCACCTCAAGGACCCCCTATTTTGGTTCAGACTCAGCCTGGTCAGCCACCTATGGCTATGACTATGGCACCACCTAGACTGGCAGTTGGACCTCCACCACCAGGAATGGCAAGTACTAAATCTGTTTGTTTGACTGCCTTGCTATTTGTGATCTTGATTGTCACCTTTCTACAATATATTATCAACAGCTGAAAGAAGTGAATTTTGGGTTAGTTTTTCAGAGATGAAGACTACAATGATGTTCATTAAATTATATTTAATATAGCAGTCATTTCTTTTCCTAGTCTCTGGGGAGGGTATACAGTGGAACTGTTGTCAATTTTTTTAAGATGCCAAGAGGTCCTCAAATTGTTGGAATAAGAGGGCCACCCCCAGGAGCAATGGACCCCAGAGGACCTCCTACAAGAGCTGAGTGGCCTCGACCTCCAGGTGAGTTGAACTGTGTAGATTTACACAGTTATAATTGTAATTACGACAGTTTATATAGTGCCGTTGGTGGCAAGCTACTTCTTAGGTTCTTTGCATGACTATTATGTGCCATTGAACATAGACATGGTGTTGAAGGTTAGATTGGTTGTTGTAATATTTGCTTACGTTACTTCAGTTGATGGATTTGCTGTAAAAAAAATCATTGATTGTTGATGTGCAGATTTTTTCTGTGGAAGATAAACACCCCACATTTGGCCCCTAGTAAGTTTATAAATCAGATACGACACATGTGATGAGTTATAAATGAAGTTTATTTTAAAGTGAAATTGTGGAAATGATACACAATATGTAGAATTTAAAATTAAATGAATTATGGCACAGCATATGTGTATGAATTATCACTGAATTATAGACAATACCTTGAAAATATTCTGTAGTTTGAATTGTTTTTTAATAGTCATGGTTGTGTGAGCAGTGACTAACATTTTCTTCTGTCTGCCAATCGCAGTGTGGTCTTTAAGCTAAAAGCTCTAGTGTCAAACCACTTACGTGGTTACGCTTTTGTTTGCTGCTGGTCAGTTTTGCCGAATTTTAGCTGGTTAGTGTTTAGTTATATTTGGAGATATTTCCCTTTCATGTTGAAAGTTATGCATAGGAGTTGACATTTTATAAGAGAAATTATTTCTCTCACGCCCTGTCACTGTGAGTAATGTGTTGATGTGAATATCAAAAATATCTTTATGCAACTGTTTTAGTACTGCAAGTGACAAATTTTGGACATGTTGATCTACATGTCAGAAATTTTATCAGGTTAGGTTTTAGTTAAGCATATTCCTTAAAATTGAGTCCAAATCTATATTGATAAATGTGAGCCGGTATCTGCCATACATGACCGTGAGAGAAGTCTACATGTGATGAATAAGTTTATTTGGATCTTATTGTCTTAACAGAGCAGTATCAGCAGCCTCCTCCTCCAGTGGCTGGATTTCAGCTGCATCGCCCTCCACCTGGTGGAGTACTTCTGACACAACATCCTCCTCCAGTCGGTAAGACAACTGCTTACATCATGCTAGTATGAAATCATTGTTAATGTTTATTGTTTATTTATGTGTGTTTGTGTGTGGGCATGAAATTAACTGATTTTGTTAGTTCAGACAGTTGACTGTTGTCTTTTGAAGTTGCTGGTGGACCAGTGGCTGTTCCACCTCCACATCTTCATGCGATGCCACCGCACAGTGGACCACCTCCCGGTCACCCTCCGGCTCCTGTGCCACATGTCAATCCTGCTTTCTTTCCTTCAGCATCATCAGCTCCATCAAATGTTCCGGGTGCAGTAAGTATGATATGTTGCTGGTTGTTTTATTGCATGTGAACTGTTCTGATTTGTGAACTTTGCTGGTAAACTGCTCTTTATAGTCTAAGAAGGTAAGATGGAGTTTTCAATTTCTTCTTTTCTACAGTTTGAAGAGGTGGCAAATTTGGCTTTGCCAATATTTTTGGGAACATAAGATTATTGTAACAGCAGTGTGTAATATGAAAAAAGTAGTGTGTACTTTGATCGTCATTCGAAGTGGGAAGACTAGATTTACTCTAAAATGCTGAAATAAAGCTACTGTGGAATTCTCTTCTTTTTGCTTTTAATAAATGTCAGAACTAATTTTTACACATTTCATGAGTCGCTATGCGATGTAAAGTAAAAACTGGTGGGTTGTTTCTTGTGCATATGCAACTTGTAAATCTTTCGTGGTAGGTGTTGATTTGTGCTTTAAGTTAGATTATAAACAAAGGAACAATATGAATGGGTAGAGATAATTACTTATGATATGATGAATTTGTAGCATCAGCCAACAGTTCAAGTGTCTCATCACACGGATGCTTATGGTCGTCCTGTTGTGTCCTACACCCCTGGAGATGCCTACGCACAGCACAGAGCTGCTCAGGCTGCGGCAGACAGGTATAATTATACTCTGTGTTTATTGGTGCCTTATTTGTGATCAAGATTCCATTTATTTATTTGTTTCTCCCATGGCTTTGAAATCTCTTAATTCAAAAGGGTCATTAGCCAAATGTTCAGAAGGGTCATTAACCAAATGTTCAAGTTCTACTTTAATTCTGCTTGTGGTATTTGATTCCTGTATCCATTATTGACCTTTTCTTGTATGGGATGTGTTGGTTTTTTCCTGTAGACTTCACATGCTCTTGTTTATCCCAGTTTATAAATCTCTTGCATGTATGAGTGTATGTGTAATGTAGAACATACTGTAGAACATATGCATGATTGTAATTAGCAACTTCAACTGCACCAGTATCTGATTTGAGGCATCAACTGCTGACACACTGCGGCTGAAAAGAGCGGTTTTTAGAGATGAATTTGTCATCAGTAGCAAAGTTAGATCAAATATGAGCACATGAATAGATAGAATCTCTTAGAATGAGTGTAGGCCTATCCTAAAGAAGTTGAAACCTGCAGCAACTTAGTTCTTTAAATACAGAGTCGCTCAAGTTTAAGCAGCAGGTTGGCATTTTGCACCCACCAACTAAAACATTTCCTCCTGAAGGGTTTCAAATGACTGTTTAACTGAGTTGGTGGGCCAATCACCTTCATCAAAAGGTGATTGGCCAAATTCAAGCATTGGTCTCCAGGCTGTTATAAAGACTTGAATTGCCTTGTATTCATATGGCTCCCTCTGACAGCTTTAGGGACTGTTTGACAGTTTCAAACAGAAACATAGATGATTTTAACACTATGAATAATCCTGATGTAAATCTAAAATCATGAATGATCCGTTTGTAAAGTTTCTGTTGCAAGAACTCTCAAAGTAATGCTAAACAGATGCTTATCTTAAGTTATCTGCTTACCTCGTTCACAGTAATGTGTTGGTTCGGGGTCACTTGGAACTATGTAGCCGATCTTTAACATATGTCCACTGAACTGCATTTGCCATATGAAGATTTCAGTCATCTGACATTTGGTTTATCAGATGAATGAATAAACTATCTGGGTTGTCCAATGTGCTTGTTTGTAAGTACACTCTCAATGTGTGTGTAGTGCCTTTTAAACTTTATAAAAGTGCTGCTTCTTTAAAAGTCTTTCACAAAGCTGAAGTAAGTTATCCAAATTCTGAAGTTGCTAGCTTATTAAATGATTAGTATTATTGTGTAAAAGATGTACCGGTATATGTGAGCGAGATGTAAACTGCACTTGTTGAGAATAGGTGAAAAGCACTATTGAGGATGAATACAGTATGAACACTGATACTCGTGTGTGGCATTTCAGTTCAGATGCATTCTTGCATTGATTGTATGTATTTTAACATGTTACTTGTTAACGTGTAATGAACTTAGGTCCTCAGCACAGTATGTGTCATCGGATAACTATGGTCGTAGGACATCGCCAGAAAGGTTAATACAGTTTAGCTTCATTTGACATTCACTGCATCATTGACTCTTTCACTTGTATTGGCTGTTATTTAGGAAATTTCTTTCACCTGTGTTGAACGCAGTGCATCTGTTGGCTTATTAGTGTTGTATTTGTTATTGGAAATATATGTAATGCCACTTGAAAAAATATTCAAGGAAATTTAATTAGTGCAGCTGTCTGCACTAGAACAGACAAAGCAAAACAGTGCACTTCAAAAACTTGGACCACACAATACAAATCTACAGTCTACTTTAAATAGCTTCACAAACAATTTCATAACTTGGTTGAAAAGTTCTGATAAACTTGTTTATTAATGCAACTTGTTAAACTGTTGTATATCTATCTCAGATCACAGAGTGTGAAATTAAGAGATGTGTGAATATGGTTTGTGTAAACATTTTTCATAGCTTAAACAGTAGTCTCGTCATGTTGCTGTTACCCTCTTCAGTGGGTAAGGAAATTATTGTGACAGTTGACTGGCCTTTGTTGAACCCCCAAACATCATTCAGATATGAAGACATTCTTCCAGAATTCTAATGTTGTTGATGTTGTGTGTTAATGGTGTTCAGTTTAGTTGGTAGGCGGGCTGTTCAGATAGACTTTTACATTTGCCTCTGGTTACTTTTAGCAAAGAGATGTACTTGTGGGATTGCATTTTTATTATATTTTAAACTGACAGTTGTATGCAGTTACTTCTGTATATTGATGTTTTTGTCTTATATGGCAGAGGTCCGCCGGGCTATTCTGGTGGAGATGCCTACCGCCGTGGACCATCTCCTAGAAATGATAGGTTGTCTAAAATAGCATCTTTGTTTTAATTTTACAACTTGTTATATTCTGATACATTGCTTCAAGTCATGCGTTTTTATGGCCTTGTCTGTTACAATTTACATTCCATCATCATTAGTTTTTAGTTGTTTTTTAGTACTTGTGAAGAAGATGACAGTTGAAAAGTAGCTGCACTAATTGAAGTTGACTTGCGATCAGTCTAGTAATCAAAGAACCATTTCGACTTATTCCTATGTTACTGAAATTAACGGTTTCTTAGATTGAAGAGAGTTCTTTTTTCTTGTTTATCTCATTCATCTCTAGTGTTGTTGGTCTTTGCCTTCACTGATCTTTCTTCAGCATAATTGATTGATCCCACTGTTTATGTGTGATGATGTTTGTTCTTCTGGGAACCTGGTGTTTTTAGTTGAACCCTTCTATGCTGTTGCTTTAGACATGAGGCATCTGCATCTCAGCTCAGTGAGTCAGAGTTTGATGAAATCCTTCAGCGCAATAAGACTGTCTCAAGCACAGCCATCTCACGTGCAGTTCAGGATGCCAGCGCAGGTCGGTAGTAGAGCTGTGCAAATTGTCCATTACTATTTTGAACTAAGTTTACCAGAACTCATAAGGTCATTTTGAGAGCACCAAACTGATTACTGTGACTCGTGTATTAGTCACGTATGTCATATGTACAGAACTTATAGATGTGCGACTGCGACGGTAGGTGGATGGACAGTCAGATGTTGTGAATATTTATGTCAAGCGTGCATATATCACAATATAGTAGCTGCCTTGGCCATGACGTACATATTCATGTGCACCATAGTTGACTATGGCAGTGCTATCTATTTAGGCCTAACTGTTCCAGCTGCAATCTGTTCGGTATGTTGTTGCTTGCCTGATGATTAGCGGTATATACTCGGTTTTGGTATGCATTCAATGCCATGTGGGATAAACAGCATTTGTTAGCTTAGCAAATTATGTATTATGTTTTGAATCTTGAATTGTCGTAATTGCAATGTTGAATCTTGATGTTTATTTGCTGTCTGTGCTCCTTCATCTTATCTCAAGCCTATATATCTCTGTCTCGTCAACCCTTGGTTGCAATTTCTGTGTGCCAGGTGATCTGATGGTACTGCCAGCTCACTCTTCCACAGCACAGTTGGCTCATTTCCTGGAATAAGGTACTTGTTCACTTGTGGCATAAACCCTGTGGCGTTGCCTGTCTTCTGCGAGTGTTTGAAAACCACTCTGTTCAATTGTGTTGTCAGGCCGGGAATGCTCAGATTTATTTTGCTTGAAATTGGTACTATAGCGTTTGTAATATTACAGTTTAAAATTGAAATCCCATGATTTCCTGTAGAAGTTGTCCTATCCATGATGAAATGTCTGTTTTCTGATGGTTTTGCGGTTTTCATTTAGGAGAGTTTGCAAGTGCGATCGAGACGTTGGTGACTGCAATCTCCCTCATCAAGCAGAGCAAGATTGCTAGTGATGACAGATGCAAGATTCTCATTAGTTCCCTTCAGGACACTCTACACGGGATTGAATCGAAGTCTTATGGATCAAAGTATGGGCTTCTCATTCATTGTTACAAAAATTCAGCCAATATTCTAATGTTTCTGCATAGTGATGCTCTTCTGTTTAATCCTTTAACGACCAGCGTTACTGATTACGCCTTACGTTTTATTACTCGCTGGTCATTAAACAGCTAAAACAATAGTATATGAAATTCCAGTCATGAATGTCTTGTACTTACAATATATGTAAAGTTGGACTTGTATTGGTCTTGGAGGTGAATGTGCTACTACAGGAGATTAAACAGATCTATACGTTGAAGTCCTTCATTCGGGTCATAGTGACATACTTAACACATAATAATATGCGCAAATAATATGTTGCTGAACTGAAATGGTAATTTGAGATAATGAACTATCTATGTAGCTGTTTATTTTCATTTTGTGGTAGGCTGACAAAAAATCTTTGTGTTGTCATAAGAATGAGTCTATAAGTTAAAGTTTAATGGGGATCAAAGTGCACACATTGCAGTATCACCACTTAGCCTGTGTCCTTGTCTTACACAGTTATCTATATGTTTAGGTCCTACAGGTTGAATCTTAAACAGAAAAATGAACATCTTGTGCAGGGCTTTGGGAATTCTACATACATTTTTTTATATAGATATATTGATTCTCTATAGCAATTAATTGGTTATTCTATGCAACCGTCTGAACAGCTCTGAAGTTGTTGAAACAAAATTCCTGTCAGCATTACAAAATGACGATCAATGCAACATGTATATATGCTCAATAAGAGTTCTTCTGACAAAGATCACATGTGTGCTTAAGTAAATTTGGGTCCATGACCACGACCAAGTTACCCCTGAATTTGTGCTATATCAGTTACCTATCAGCGAAGATCTGGTGTACGTCTGTACGTAGAAACGTAAAATTCTGTAACCGCTTTCAATGAGTATAAATCTTGTTTGTATTCGTCTTGCCTCTCATTAATCATTAGTTCTGACGAAATTTTGGCTGTATCTCTGCTGACACTGTTTCCTATACTTGATGTAGTAGTGAGCAGCACTGTCGATGTCAGATAGATTAGACTTATCCTGCTCATCATAATTTTTCCTCTGTTATTGATTAGCATTTTCTACATTAGCTTGCTGATGTCATGGTAATGGTGATTACTACAGTAATAAGCAATGTTGTGTTTGTCTTTCAGGATGACTAGCCGTGATCGAAGGTCTCGATCACGCGATCGTGAACGTGAGAAGCAGAGCCGGCATCGCTCACGCAGTCGAGAACGGGAACGTGAATATCGTGACCGTAGTCGAGAGAAGGAGCGTCACTACGAGTCGGAGCGCCATCGTGAGAAGCCAGAAAGGAGTGAGAGAGAAAGGAGTGAGAGAGAGCGAGAGAGAAGCGACCGTGAGCGCAGCGACAGGGAACGCAGCGATCGTGAGAGGGAGTACAGGGAGAGCAGGAGCAGCCGACACTGAACGACGTCCGCAGATGACCGTTGCCTGAACAGCTGTCCACGATATGTAGGTACACTGACTGGTACAGTATAAATGACATGTTATTGTCATCTCTCTGTCAGGTCCTGCTGCCACTGCCATGGCAGCTATGGCACTTAATGGGTTTTGAATATTATTGATGATGTTGAAAGTTCAGTCCCTCACATCTGTGGTGAAGTAGTTGAAAATCACCTGCCAGAGTGAGGTGAGGTTAGCCCAAGTGCCTTGAAGAGAAGGGTGCAGTTTCAATTGCTGTTACTGATGGTGTTCAGTACCATTCCATGTTCATTGTGCCAACAGTATTGTAAATGGGATTTTTGTTCCACTGTTCTGTAATCAGTATTACATGTTCTAAATGGCTTTATTTTTTCTTACTTGCTGCTGTGATAGATATGTTTGTGTGGCCGGTTGGTTTGAGCAGTCGGCCCATAAATCTCAGTGTGCGTTGAGTGAGTGGGTTCGACCCTCGTCTGAGGCGTCGCTGTGTAGGGAACTTGAGAAAGTCCTTCGCACACAATTGCTCTGCATTACAACTGCAATTGCGCCGTCAAAGCGTGTGCACTTCTGAGCAAAAAATGTTGAAAGAAGGGTGCTATCAAATTTAAGAATAATTAAATAATTAAAGTAAATATAAGAACTGTTGCTGCTCAAAATAGGAAAGTTTTCTGCTTAGGGAGTTTTATATTGGAGAATATTTTCTGTCTTGGTTTTCTTTTGGAATCTCTCCATTTGTGTGGATTTGTAAGTCTGTATTTGCCATTAGCTGTTACTTCATTTCTTCGTAGATTGGCTGCTGGCACAAAACCAAGAATTGAACTTTTATTATTGAGGGCTGTACATCTCTTCTGCTGCCTGTCATGAACAGGTGGCAATATTTATCTGCCTGGTCTCTGTATTTCCTGCCTTTCTGAGTAGTATATGATTCCTGATTTTAAATTCCTTCTTGTTGATTGTTATATGTTATGAATTGTGTGTTGCTGTTATATCATCATTGAGTTGCTCTGTTCTTTTTTGTCAATCGTTACTCTTTTAATTATTTTGACTTAATAGGTGATGATGATTACTTGGGTCCTATAAACTGTCTACTTTCAAAATTTTAAGCTCATTTGACAACATAGCTTACATGAATTTTAGAGATTTACTTGGCATCTGTATTTCGTTATCCTGTAGTTTGTCAAACAACTTTCAGTAAATATTCATGCATGATGTGTTTCTAGTTTGACTAAAATGAAATTTGTGTTTTTATACCATATATTTTTTCATAATTGAATTAATAGCTTTTGTTATGAAGCAACTGTGATGCTGGCACATGTACAGAATATTCTGATTAGGAGTAATCCAACTGGATTAACTATAGATTACTGGATTAACTATGAATCTCGAGTCATCGAATTAAATGTTTTAAATGCTGACTGGTTCATTCCAGCTCAACTCAGCCGATTTCTCCCATCCAACTGTCTCCGAATTGACTGGGAATTTTAACCAAACCAAATGTTGCAAGATATATTGGATGGAAAAAACCCAAAAATCTTTGTACAATGTTGAAAATACTTTCCAAGATGCTGCTGATTCCTTGTCCCCACGTTCAGAAGTTATTTTGCAAATCTTTGAGATGTCCACATGTATATTTTTGATATCTCTACTGTGGTTTGAGCAGATTAGATTTTATTTTCCCTTTACAGTTTCTTGCTTAGATTTTACAAAGTTTAATAATTATTATTGTGTGACCTATAACTTCAGATGAATATCAAAGATGCCATAGTATTTATCTATATCTATATTTTTTAATAATCAGTGATCGATATCTCCACATATACCAGGCGCAATGCATTCATATTTTACAGATAAGATGATTTTGTGGACACCTTTAACATTTAATTCAACTGATATTAGAGGATGCAATAATAATTTTTGTATTTTTGAAATGAGAAAAGAAGTGATCTAATTTGATGAAACTGCTATTTAGATTTTAAAAAGTGGACTTCTAGAAGTTTTGCAACGTGCCTGCAAAGGGTGGAGTCATGGAATCAGCAATACCTTGAAACATATTTAAAATATTTCTCAGATTTTGGGTGTTTTTTGTCCAATATATTTGACAACATGCGGTTTAAATTTCATGCAATTTTGAGAAGGCTGGGTGATGATCTTCCTTAAAAATTGGTCAGGAGTTGGACTGGAATGACATTGCTTCTTGTTATATGAGCTGCTTTTGTTAAATAATTTTTAGTTTTCTACACCTCTTGTTTTGAGCCTTTTTTGTGTAGTTAAATAACTCACTACAACTTGTTTTCATATGATAAGCCTTTCCAATCATAATGCTTAGCAATTAAGATCCAGCATTATTCGGTTGCTTGACGATCTAGTGGAATTAATCAATGTCATGAAATTAGAGCTTTCTTTGATTGTCTGTGGTATGCATCAATTCTGTTGCTTTGCCAACTTGTCATGTTTTGGCAAGTGTTTTGCCTCTATGAGTGAGGAGGAACCCAAATGCTTTGTGGTATTTATTTCATTTTTTCTATTTTTTTTTTCTATTTTGTGTTTGTTATTAAGTGTGTGTGACCTTTTTGTATTGCCTGTGACAAAACTTCTGGGAGGCGCATAGTTTTATAATTCATAAAAAGTCCAATGTCTTCAGAAGTTAGCATATAAATATGAGAGCTACTGTAAATTTTTAAACTTGTGTGAAACGTCGGATTAATTGTTAAATGAAATGGATATAAGTCTGCTTCATGGTTAACGCAGGGCAATTAGACATTGCTTGTAGATTAGTGAAAAACAACAGGTGCTATTTTAACAATTACTCTCATATACAATTGTCTTGCAATTTCTGCTTTTAAGATATTTCAATTTTTAAATTGATCATCTTATATATTTAGACTTTTGTACAATTATGTGATTGGCACTCTAATACCTGGGAATACCCGATGTCTATGGATTGCGTGGAGCTGTACATTGTATTATAGTTATAATTAATTAAATAAAACCAGTAAATAAACCACTGAATGCTCAGGCTAAATAATCACGTAGATGTAATACTTTTGTTACAAATTATGTAAATCGTGTCCTAATACTTCTTCATCTCACTGTTTCTATGCTTGACATGTTCTGTGTGAAATATGCCATATCTGCAAATACTCTTAGGCAAGTGGCTTGCATTTATGCTTAGTACCAGCTTAGAGCCAGACAGTAGAGTGGCCTTTATAGGAGCGGTCCTACCTGCATTCAACCACTGGTTTCTCTATGCATCTTGCCACACAGTGTGCTATCTTCATCTGTGGTCTTTGAGGTTGAGCCTTGATTTGCTCTCTCGTGGGTTCTTGTGCATTCCGTGTTTCAGCCCCAAAAAATGAAATCAACTACCAATGTTTATCTATCCTTGGCTTGAACTACAATTCTTCTTTCAAGGAACATCTAGAAACATCTCATGTCTCTCATTAGTCTTCATACACCTGGATATCTAACTGCTTTTCACCTGCTGACTGTCAGCGCCTCAGAATTCCATTTCTGTGTGGCTATGTGCATGCTAAAATTGTTTATAATAATAATAATAATATTGGAATTGTCTTTGAGCGTTCCGGCCACACTAGTAATGTCAGCCGTTTGCAGATCTAGAGGTTTTGCAAAATTGAATGCATTACAAATGGCAGACAAAAAAATTAAGTCATTGGTTTCTTAATGTGAAATGGTTTCCCTCTGCTACTATAGACTTTGAAATGAAGTCAACTACATGTAGATTTTTAACGGAACTCTTGTATTTCTTTTTGGCTGTTAGTTCTTGAAATTGCTGTTTAAAAATATTTTTGCTCTTTGGTTTTATCTTGGACGGTAACTGCTATTTGGGACCATTCAAATAGGCAGAACAAAGGAATAATTCATTTTTCATGTGTTTAAGTAGCTTTCACAATATACAAGATAACTAATTTTGGTGGAAATATTTATATTTTTGATCATATAATTGTGCAGTGTCGAAATTTATGATTTGGGTTGAAATTGTTGTTTGCACAATATTTTTTATATTGATGTTTGAAAACATGCTTCATCTGTTTTGAATGATCCCAAGGAAAGGAAGCTGCATGCTGTCAGTCTTCGTTTGACTCAGTTTTGCTGACAATTTGTTCTAACATTAGAACGTTGCTGTTTGTTATCATTCTAGGTTTAGAAATGTGGACTTCACAAGGATTCATTCTCGTCCGCCTCAGTGAAACGACTTGTTTTGAAATAACTAGAATATTCTTTGAATTAATCAAGATAAGTTCTCAGACAGTTGTACTACTATATATTTAGATTTAAGTTTGAATAGGACTCTGAACAGCAACAGAAGCGGCCGCTGATGATGGTGCGAGATGACGAAGACAGAAAGTCTAGCTCTACCTTTGAGTGTCGGAAAAACTTCTTCCACTTTTGATAGAAACGAAATTGTATCTGATGACAGTAATGATAGATTTGGATGCTTGTCATACATAAGTCACATTCAATTTCTCGTGAAAGTGTTTTTTGTTAAATATGTGTGGTTGTTATTTTGTGATCTTATAAATAGCTATCCGACGGACTGTTGTTGACCGAGGAAGTATGTAAGTGATAGAGAAGGATCTTGGCTGACTTCACTTGTCATGAGTTGCATAATTCCTGTCAGAAATGCTGATTGGCAGCATATAAGAATGATGATATGAACGAGTGTATGTCCAGTATTGTCCACATGACCTTTATCCAGTCAATAACAGTTCCCCGGTCAATTATGATAATGAAAATATTAATGAAAATTATGATTTTGTTTCTGTACATTCCATTTGTCCCGTCCTACGTGATACGAGTATCTTCAGTCTTTCATTCTGTTAGAAGTACTACTACCACTACTGCTAAACTATATTGTGCTACTAACAGCTTTGTTAGTTAGTATCCCCTTGTAACTTTGCAATAATTAGGAGTATTTTGCATACTTGTACTGTCCCAAATGCACTGTTATTTAATCCTGGAGTTGTTTTGATTTGCTAATCAGTTGAGTACGTCTATCTCCTTTCTTCTGACTTCCTTTTTTGTTTTATTCTGTCTGTCCATCTATTTTGTTCAAAGTTGTTTTCTATCAATAATTTGTGACTGTCACAAGTGACAATATTTAGCAATCTGCCAGCCTAATAACATCTACTTATTTTACTCTGACAGAATAGGTTTTTGCTAGTTGTTTTTTTATTATAATTTTATAGTTTTTTGCAGATTGACTGATTGTCGAACAATCTAAGCTAATGTTATGTAATGTGATGGTTAATGTAGTCATGTCTGTTTTCTATAAATGTAATGGTGCTGTAGAAGGCTTATTGAAGAAGATTTTCAGACAGAGAAGGTTGTCTTTGGCCTGTCCGTCTGTCTGTCTGTCTATCCATCTCTGTCTGCAGTAAAGTTTTAATTAATACATGTTAGGCTGACTCAGACTCTCATGGTCATTGTGATAGTGCTTATCCAAATCAGATTCTCCAAACAGTAAGGTCACGTGATTGCCTTGCCTGCCTCAATTTCTGTTGCGCATAATTTATGTGGCCAAATGGAGTTGGCAGTCTGCCTGATTCTGTAAAAAAAGTTGTTGGGTGTATCGTTGGAAGTCTGCCATTGACTAGTTTTCTAGCCGTGCCTTTAAGTAACTTAGCCATAGCACTGGCTGTTGTAAAGACGAGGAACATCTACTCTAGTGACAAGCTTGCTGTTGATTCTGTCTGTCCATATTTCGCAATCATGTATGGCATTTTATGTTTCTTATTTCTTTGTTTTCAAGTAAGTAGTGAGTGTACTCAATTGTGTTGGTATGATGTTATATCAAGTGATCTGAAACCATCTCAGTTAAACCAATTAAATGGTTCACATTTTTTACACTTTGTGGTAGTTATGGCTCTAAGCAGATATATTACTCTGATAATGTTTGACAGCCTGTTGATTAATTAAGGTAAAATTATGAGGGGACTGATGCATAATTAATTATTAATTGTTATCAGGGAGCTTTTGCTCATCAGAGAACTAACTGTAGCTGTAGAAATTTTCAGTGAATCTTACCATGGCTGATGACATAGCATGTAGTTGGTAAAAATAACTGCAACTGTCGTGATTTGGTCATCAGTCATTTCGTCTGGCATTTATTTCAAGCCCAATAATCAGTAGCGCATGCATCAGTTCGATATTCTTTTGAAGGATTTAATGTTTATCATGTGTTGCTTAATATCGTTGAGAATGGAGAGAGATACCACCTTTTATGACCAAAAACTTGTTGTTGATCCACTGTCCGTCTGAGTTTATTGTCAAGGCAAGGTAATTGCTTATTTTATTACACTTGTAGCATAGCATTGCCTGATTATTTTGTATGTGTTAGCCAATAAGATTTACAGACGAGTTACTTTTAGGAGTTTATTGCCGGAGGGGAAACCAGATGTATCGCCTCAGTACAAGAGAAGTAATTTTACAGTTGATCTTAAATTTCTTTTCCACGTCACAATATCAGATTTTATATGTAATGAAGTGTTATTTAGAGCAATGCGTCTATCCAAACGGCGCCAGAGACATTTTCTTCAGAGTTTTCTTGGTTTTTTTGACGATGTACGTGAAGTGTTAATGCGTGTTTGTTTGTCCTTTTGATTTCTCTACTGATCTCTGACATCTGTCTCAATGTCTGCGTTCTTATGTGCTTGTGTCTGTCTGCTTTTTGTAAGTGTGTGTCTGTCTAAAATGAATGCTCAATTGATATCTTGAATCAGGGATCAAACCATTTTTAAGCTTTTTTCTAAGAGAAACTTTTACTGCATTTGGAAGCGTCATTGTGAGGTAGGTAGCCATATTTGCACGTTTAAGTATTTTGAGCCTGTGCTGTTTGTTTAGAAACTGTATTGGGGTACATCCATATATTACGTACGCAAAGAAATCGGATTTTCGGAGCCCTCCCCTGTTGCACTGCGTACATTTCGTGAACCCCTCTCCACCATGCGTGCGTACATTTGAGCTCTACGCCCCCACCCCATTGCAAAGGTTAAATAGCTAAAGACATCTATGAGACATTGATTTTACCGCAGGCTATTTATTTTAATCATCATATTTAACAGCTTAAATTTGTTAACTGTTATGAAGAAATAAAACACTAACAATACTTGCATTTTAAAGTTTTAATGCTACATAAAATTGATTAAGCAGGAATGTAGTCTGTGATAGGGTTTACAGTTCTGATTTTAATATTCCGTATTGTGTAGTCATAATTAGAAAATTATATTTGCGTACGCACATATTTTTTAAACACCCTCCTCCCACCGTAATCGCCCGTATGCAAAATCGCTGAAATGCGAAACCAACCTCCCCTTCGCTGCGTACGTAATATGTGAACGGCCTCTTACTCCCTTAGGCTCGTCGGTCTAGTCGGCGCTGTATACTCTGGATGTAATTGCTGAATGATATATTTAGGTTTGCGTAATCGATGGATGATTTGTGCGAATGAACTCCATTAATCAGGAGCAGATGAGTTAGAGATAGTATAGTATTCGTCGTTTCTAAGTCAATGTTCTTGTGCTATTTACATGTAAACGTTGCTAATTAGTTGAATGTAGGCCTATATGCAGCCTAAAGAAAGGTAACTGCATTTGCGTTGTAGGCCTAGGCTTACAGCTCGGTGTAATTGTAATTTATAGGGAATTTGTGTTTGGAATATCGTTTTCACTGAATTAGTACGGTAGAACGTCTCTGCGTATATTAGTTGTAGCCTAACTATATCGCCGGATTTTGGGCCACGTGTTTAGTTTTAAATGCTAGTTAAATTGGCCATTAAACAAGTTTTAAAACTGCATTAAATTATGAATTGTTTTGAAATCAGTCTATAGTTTCAGTGTCTATAGGACCTAAGTCAATTTTTATAGGCCCGCGAGAGTAGTGGTTAGGCCAAGGGGTCAGCGATTTCTTTCACCGGCAGAATACGCAATTTTCTAGAGATATTTTTTTAGAGTTCTACTCTGCATTCCGCTCTACGCCTAACATTTACTATGGATTGGAAGCTCAGACGGCGATGGGACCGTCTATGTGATCTTGAGCAGAAGGGGATAATAATTGCTGAATCGTTCATGCGAATTACGTGCACGACTTCAGATATTAGTAATAGGAGGCGCTCAACAAAGTAGGCCTGCAGGCCCAAGTGGGCGAGATGATACATAAGGCTGTTGTATTTCATAAAGTAGGCCTACGCCTGTTGTATATAGAAATAGAGCAGTCCATTTAGGTAATCTCCGATATTAATGGGTTTAAGCGTATGTGACCGTTTGTGACTTCGTTTTCTAAGCCTCGGCATTCGAAGACTAAGAAACTGCCATTTACCTGTCTGGCCGGCAGCCTGTCTACCATGTTTCTTACATTGTTAGTTTGTTACCAGACTACGATAGCATTAAAGAGTCTAGCATTCCAATATATCTGATGCGTATAAACACGATCAAGGATGGATCTAGAGGGCCAGTTTGGGCTAGTTTTAGGTACGAGGTGCATGCATTGAATTGCCTGGCCCTAAACGCAATTCCCAGCCGGTTTCGATGAGTTGACCATAGATATGTAAATAACTCGCAGCTAAAGGAAATAAAGTGCTAATGGAAATCGAAACGAAATAGGAAATCAAAATAGAAAATGTGCTGAAAATGAGAATCTGCTGTTGACTTTCACTCACAGAAAGTGAAATTCAACAGCATACAGGACAAGGACTCGATCGTTTGGGGCATAGACCTCTCTATTGGAGAAAACTTGTATGAAAGATTGATGTCTAAATGAACTTAAATGGTGGCTTTTTCGCTGCAGCAACATCAAATGGTATGTCTTTCATCGTCATCTGATTACCAAAACCAAATCGTCTAACATTTCCACCATGCCACAGACCTCTCAACCATTGTCAAGTCAATGCCACATTATACAAGCTACTGACCTGCTGGTGGCAGGTCTGTACTGAACTCCTGGACCCGCTTGTGACCATGATGTATCTAACACAAGAGACCCTGATGCTAAAGAGATCTAGGACGTGTGCATGTATAGTATCATGCAGCAGTAGGCCCAACGTGTTTAAAGGCTGCAGACCAGACCGTACTCGTAGCATCCTGCGAATATGATCTTATCAAGTCTACACGCGTACATCGGTGCATATAACTTTCACATGCATCACGCGCTGAACAAGTGCACAATAGAAGCCAATATGTTCGTGTAAGACGACGTCCATTGTTGCCGCGACCAGATTAGCCCAGGCCCGGTCAGCCCGTCACCGTTCGCTCGTACATGCCACGCACAGCCTGTCCTCTGGGCTACACTTGCAGCCTATAGGACAAGGGACAAGTACTCGGCGTCAAGTATGGCCTATAAATAGTCCCGCGTGCAAATAAGGCCTTGCAGGCTTTGACTGTAGACGCCTAGGCTTGGCTGGGCTGGGCTCAGACGGTGGTGTCACACCTACGGACCCCAGTTCACCGGCAATACGCTGGTCTTTCGTCGGCGTCGTTTTCTAACAGGAACTGACGAAATTTCGGCTGACTTAGAAACAGATGGTTTCAGTTGAACTTCAGTCGTCTGCCTAATTAAGTCGTGAGTGTCATCTAGGACTAGTTAGACAACAGCAGCTCAGCTGAGTAACAATGGACGATCGAGCAGTTGATCGTGAGTCGTATCGGAACAGGTGGCTGTGTTATATGGCCCAGTGATTGACAATTCGTATAAATAAGTCAAGTTAGCATTCGCACTAAAGTGCGAGAAATGGACTTCGTTCTTTGTGAAGTTTTAAATCGATCCGTTGATCTATAGACTTGATTGACTCGGTTGAAGCAGAGACGACTCATCACTCTACCTGTCATGGTCGTTGTCTTTCTTTCTGTGGCGTTTTTGAGAACTATATTAAATAACGGCGATCGATAGAAGATTTATCTGTGTGCATATCCAGTCGTGTCTGTCTGTCTGTCTGTGTGCGTGTGGTCATGGGCTTGCGACTGGCCAAATTGGATGTACACGTCGTAATGTTGGGTCTCGACGCCGCTGGCAAGACGACTGTTCTGTACCGACTGAAGTATGACCAGTTCATGGGGTCAAATCCAACGGTAGGCTTCAACTGCGAGAAGGTGAAGGGGACGCTGGGCGAGGCGAAGGGCATCAGCTTCATGATCTGGGACGTCGGCGGTCAGGACAAGGTACGGTCTCTGTGGCGCTCCTACACGAGGTCCACCGACGGTATCGTCTTCGTCGTCGACAGCAGCGACGTCGAGCGACTGGAGGAGGCGAAGGTGGAGCTGCATCGCATCGCAGGCACGCCAGAGGCCGCCGCTGTCCCAATCCTCGTCCTCGCCAATAAGCAGGACCTCCCGAAGGCACTGTCCGCCGACGTCGTCGAGGGCGTCCTACGCGTGCCCGATGTCCGCCGCGGTCGACAGGTGACCGTTCGACAGGTGTGTGCCATAACAGGAGACGGACTAGATGAAGCACTCGATAACCTCTACCAGATGATCAAACAACGCCGCAAGGATGGTCGATCTAAAAGCAGGAAGACGCGCTCATAGAATCCACGCAACTTCCTTAGTTCATCGACTTCATCGGTTGTTCTCATACATGTAGGGAATCTATGGATTAAGCTCCTATTCTACGACAATCGGAACATATTAAGGAATGTACAGATGTCCAGAGAGCAGAAACGTTGATTACCTGTCTCTCTTTCTCTGTCTCTGTCTGGCTGTCTGTCTGTCCGGTGCACAACACATAACCATGAATCTCAACGCAAGAGAGACAATCCCATTCCACGTCGTCAGATTTACACTTTCAGTTCTATAATCGAGGACAGGTTAATCGAAGGGTGTTTGAATAAACGGATCAAATTGGACTTTAGCATACAAAGCCACAATATACGAATGATAGCACTTGTCCAGTAGTCTATTGTCGCTTCTGCTGAGCGACCGACGAGAAAACTTATCAGCAAGAGACTTTCTATTAACGGACAAGTCAGGTCTGACAAGTCAGACGAACAGTCGTAGACAACGGGTTTAGTGATTTTGCTGACGAGGAAGAGATGGGATGTAAATTCGTTTTCCTCGTCCATTCAAAGCTAATTTTATTCATCCCGCCAACAACTGTTTTAGCAGAAGACCCAGATATGATTCAAATAATTAGGCTGGATACGCGGAAATTAAACATTTCAACGTAAGGGAGGGGACATTTGAATCACTATGAATTTGAGCCAATGAACGCAGTAACTAATTATTAATTTGTCATGTTGCTCGGCGATGTTCCAGTTTTGTGGCTACTTGCACAGACGCCAGTATGTTCTAATTATATTTTACACACAGGAGTGTGCTGCGTTGCTGCTATCACCGAACAGTCGCCCTTTCTTTTAATGTGTGGACAAAATTACCAATACAGTACTAGGCTACTATAGTAGGCACACGAATTAGCTTGGGCGCCCACATAAATTTATTCAGAGAGGCAAATTACTAAGAAAACCGGTCATACTTTTGACTAAAATTTCTGTTAGGCCTATATTAAATGCTAGCACCGTATGTTGTATTTGCACAGTGACTTTCAGACTCGTTTGTATAATGACATCCAACTCGCATGTATACCTATAGTGTACAAAAGAAATGATTGTTGAGTGTCGATGCTGGATACGTAAATGAACGGCCTGCGGAAACCTCACTGATAGGGATAGAAGTTCATTCTCGTAATAGGCTTATTTCTGTAAACGAATTTAAAATATACGTGAGCACGATGACCCAGAAGAACGTGTCCGAAGCCAAAAAACTATGACTACTTTTCATAGGATATGAAATTGAAAGTCACTCTAGTTGTTATTGTTGACTTTTTTGAGGTATTTCTACACTGATCGTTTACTTGTTGGTTCGTACAGAGACAATATACACGCTACAATAATTATTGTCACATTTCTTAAAGAAATTGATATATACTCCATGCACAAAGAACTATCTCACATCATGTTGAGTCATGCTGACGTTGACAGTTATTATTAGGTTATAATCAGATGTAACTTCTATAGCTTGATTTGTGTGTGCCTAATTTGGCTTTGGGCTTCAGAATTTATATTCCTATAGGCATCAGGGATGGGCTGTAATTTAACTAAGTAACTGAAATAAGCCTACGTAATTTGAATTGTAATTGTTAGTTTGCTATTTTTTGTCCTAAATCAATGTAGGCCTAATTTCCAATTCGTAATTCAACTGCATTTGTGCCTGTAATTTGTAATTTCAGGTTGGCCTACATTATGAAAAAATTGCTTTACGCTACTTCCAACAACGACTCGCCCATATTTCAAGTTACATTGACTATCTGCATAGTTTGCAAGCCAATCGAAAAGAATAAAAGATTTGTTGTATGGCTAGCAACATCTGCCAACATAACCAATAGCGAACAAGCTACAGGGTCCATCGGTGGTTGTAAGGTAATGTAGGATGATGAATTTTATAAGTTAAATATGTTGCACCAAAAACTGCGGCAACACAGTCAAGAGATAGAAACAAAGCAACTTAGAAATTTTGCAATACATTGAAGATGACAGGGACCAAATGATGATTCATTGCTATACCCAATTGTGAAAAACTTATTTTTACAATTTAAATGTCCTGCATTTTTATCAATGCACCGGTAGGCCTATATAGAGAGGCTCTTCGTATTTGCAGGCATGATTGCAAGGCCTTATAAGTCCTAACAGACGTCGTGTCACGGATAAATTGTTTCAATAGATGCTGTTTTGAAAGGAAATTTATTACGCGATATCTGACAATGTTATGCAAACGTAAGTAAAACAGAAAGCATGAGTTTCCTGCAGAATCTTGCCTGCATTTGTTTACACTGATAATGATAGTCATTTGTAATTTGGTGTAGGGCCTAATTGAAATTACGTAACTTGTAATTAGTAATTTCCAGGAAAACTCGAAAGTAATTTGTGATGTGTAATTTAATTACATTTTCATCAATAATTGACAATTTGTAATTTAATTACTTATCAGCCTGTTAGGCTATATGCCCATATCTGATAGGCATATAGACCTATTGCATATTGAAGACGACATTAATATATTCCTGTTTTATTACATTTGCCATTCTAGGTTCTGCGTGGATAAATATTCGTGAGCCGACTTGCAACGTAAATGTTGTGACCTCATTGTTGATTCCATCTTGCTCAGTTAGGTCCTATAAGCCCTATGTAGAATCACTCAGCGCAAACCAGTTTGAGTATGCCTAAATTATCACGAGTCGGTTGTTGTCACATGTATTTTATTTTTTGCTTTGTACATACCTAATTGCTATTTAGGCCTAATGCTTAATATATTTGCGTGATTTTCAGGTTTGGATACGTCACATAACTATACATGAGGGTAGAAAACAATTAGAGAGCGAACGAGACTGATTAAATGGGCTTAGTGAGTGAATATATTTTAATTATTTGATTTGCTCATTAAATCAGTCCGAGTTGCTAACGAGGCTCATTCAAGGCGTTGAGATGCACGACTGAATGTCATAGATATGATCGTCTGAACCTCACCTCACGGGTTGATGAATGTAGAATACTAGTTTTGCCGATTAAGTGAAGCAGAAGTTGTCAACGATAAGGCTTCAGCGACAAAACCTCTTGTTACATGGAGTGGTCACTTAAATAAGAAACAGCCAGAAAGAAGAAGTGTAACTGCATGTTATTAGGCAGGAACCAATTGAGTAGACTACTTTTCAAATAGCAGTAGCCCGAACAGTCTTAAATAGAAAATTCTCTTCTAACCTACTTACATGTAGGCCTAGGTCTATACTGTTTTCCTAAAGTTCAATCGGTTCTGACACGGTAGGCCTACAGAACAGGTAAGAGTTTGGAAAATCATTAACAAATTAGAAGCTTAACCAGTGAGGCATTGTTGGTTCGATGTGGCTTCATTTTATTACTGTAATCAAGTAACGACATAGCCCAACATGCAGTTGATTACGCAGTCGTTCGTTACGGACGTCCACAAAATATGATCTGCATAATTCGATCCATCGTCCTTTCATTGTCTGCATCTGTTCCATTTCGTTAGCCTATCTCCCGCATTATGGATGCTCGCACTCCAGCGGATTGTTAAGACCAAAAGCTTAGGAAACCTGTCAATCTTGCAGAGCTCACAGGCTATAATTATAGTGCTATAGAGATAGAATAATAGGCTCTCAATTACCTTACAACGCATCAAAGACAGTCTGCTGTCGTATCGAAGTTGGTTTACAGAGCCACAGACGCTGCTCTTAAATTCGATTCAATTCACTCTTTGTTCCCAGTTAGTTTTGACACAAGATGTAGTCAGTAATTGTATATTTCAACAACAGAAAGTGCAAACAGCAACAGTAAAGAGACATGGAAACGATCAGAGGTGTAACAAGGTTTTGAAAAGTGGGGGGGGCATAATTTGAAAAAGATTGCGAAAAGCGCCAAATGACTTTTGTTAAGATAATTTGTGCCTTTCTGGGGGGCAAAATTCAAAAAATGGGGAGGGGCAAAAAATGTATCTTAAAAAGCCATTGGAGAAACAAAAAATAATCGATTTGGGTGGACACAAGGGGGCACTGAGCACTAAAACTAGGGGGCCTTGCCCCAGTTTTGAAACGGAGGGGGGGCCGGTGCCCCTGCCCCCGCTTGTTACACCTCTGGTAACGATATTTGGAAACATATGGAAACCAGAAGAGACGACGTCCCGCTAGGAAGGACCCCAATGGATGTTAGCTTTAAGTGCAGATTAACAGCTAACCATAGACTTGACATATCACAATAACGTTGGAATAACTAGGCCTTTCATGACAAAATCAAACTTATAGTGAACACCGAGCAGAACAAGATGGTCCGCTAGATCGCTAGGAAAAGCTATTGGGTAGCCGATTGGCCTATTAATTAACAAATGACCAGTGCATATAATTATAGTTGACTATTTAAGAGTAAAGAATAGAAGTAAGGCCCATTGATGTTTTGTAATGCAGTTAGTGTTATGATCATGTTCGACAACGTGAGTCTGTGATAAATATTTAGATTTGGTTTAGGCCTAAGTATGGAGCTGTGCATAACGGAATAATGGAAGCTTATTGCATATTACCACATTTACCATGGTTTTGTTAGTAGGGAGAATTTACGAATGTTTCTACGGACAGAGATACATTTGTAGTCCCCTTTACTCCTAGTATTAAATCATTTTAAGTGAATGTCAGAAGCGGGTGAAAATAAAGAAAATGCGGGGAGAAAATTAAATTTGTACATAAATTGACAGATCTGGGTGATCTTAATTTGATAAACTATAATTAATATTAAAGAGATCGAGTTCACAAAATATTGGTCTGGTGTGGGCATTGAAAGGAGGTCTTGTTTCAGTTCGAATGACTTTTTAAAAGCATGAATTATCATATTCATGTATGCACTTAGTTTATCGAAAGAGACGAGAAACAGAACCGGATGGAGTAGAATTTCTCTGCCTTAGATACTCAGAAATGTCGGCAGCACTGTGGCACAATCGTCTCAGAACGGCCTGTAAGGAGTTCCGACGGAGCGTCTTTATGCCTCATTTATGCGGGCTCTGCAGGGTCACTGGGACCGTCTTTATGCCTTCTATATACGAGCTCTACAGGGTCATCCCCAGGTCTACACGAACGATGAATGACTCAAGTTCAGCCAGTTCATCCAGGACATTGTCCCAACATCAGTGGATATTTTTATTAAGGTCTAAAGTGAAACTAACCCTTAACCGTCATTACTCGAGACGCAGACTGCTACTGAACTTAAAGAAGTGGTATTTCCGACCGAACTACTAGCAATTATCGAAAACTTATTTAAATTTTTTCATGTTCGAAACATGTGTGTTTATGATGTTCCTGTGTCTGCTTAAGATTTCGATGTAATTATAAACCACAATAATTAATTATTAATAATTAATAATTAATTATTATTTCGTAGACTTGATTGAAAATTAACAACTGAAATCATTCACAGATCTGATCACAAAAACTGCTCTGTCCTTCCACCACCTTATCAAAATAAAAATGATGGCCAGCATTTACTAAACGGCACCAATTTAATGGATGCATATCATTAGCAAACGTTCCAAAACGTAGCCGGCTGCGAAAACCACGGTCATAGTAAACCTGGTCATGATTTCATCGGTGCCATAGATGTCTAAAAAAGTTAGTTGAAGTATAGGCCCTACCTATGCAGAAAATGTATTTGAATGGAGACCCAGAAATCCCAAGGCAAGTTTTCAACGATGTATGCCTAGCTATTGGATGGATTTGATCTACATCGAGTGACAGAAGCTGAGTAGAGATCCAGAAGTGCCAGCGCCGAGATCCCAACATCATCCGTATATTTCGGTGTAGTCCTATCAGTCACAGACTAATTAAGAAGGACATCTGAATCCAAAAGATTAAATTAAAAATTAATATACTCTATATTCGCTGTACCAAAATGAGAACTAGACCAACAGATTCTCTCAGCATGAAGTTACTCCAGTAAGATTTGATTAAGACTGGAGCGCAGAGATCCGAATGTAGATCTATTATTCTGCCCAAAACCTCATCTGCATTCCAGTGTTCCCTCGCGCATGTGCGCGCGCACACGGGTCGCGGAGCCAGCGCAGGCAAAATTTATAATGTGCGCAAGCAAAGATTTTCTTTGGGAAAAGAATAGGATATTACAAATAAATTGAAAGCTAATTAGGCTACAACGATGTACAAAACTATGTAAGCATCATCTGATCTAGGCCTGAACACATTTTCGACAAGTGACTTTCCTCAGATTATCGTAACTTATCACTATATATACTTTTAGGTAGGTCTACATGTAATTATGGTCTTGATTTAACTATCATCGGATTTAGCTCGGACCTGCGCACGAAGTGTGAACCATTTATAAGTTGCTGCACACGCGAAATGTCTTGCACAAACTGCCTCCAAAAAATTAGAGGGAACTTTGCTGCATTCTACTTATTACTGAAAACTGCACTGTTTAGCCGTAATCAGACCGGGTGCGCCTCTGAATAGATATCTCGAAGAGCGCTAGATTAACTTTCAATGATTGATTGATTAAGAGACATTGGCAGGTTTTTAGGCACCAGCGATCTGTCTTTGGTAAGATGGACAAAAGTGCGCATTTTGACAAGTCTAGAACAATTCCATTCTTTCCGGCGCATCTGGAACCTCGGTCGTCCAGCTGTGTAAGCACGTTAAAGCGAAGCAATAGACCGGGTTTACAGCTGCACAAAAAACCTATGACCATCATTACTCTGCTTATGAACTAAGCAAATTGCATGGCTGTCGCGGGTTTCACTCTCGCCACTCCTTCTTCTTGATGACGAGAGTACCCGCTGGTTCTTTCCTCTGTCACCAAGTCCAGCAACACGACACACTTGATGGTTTTATATGTATCTGACTTGAGAAATAAATAAGCTCTTCAATATTTAGGCCTAAGTTCGTTATTGACTTAAGCTATGCAATATTTTGGACATCTACTTTTCAATAACATGTATCCTGTGTGATTTTCTTCGTGCGTTCATTAGTCAGCTAACCTATTAACTGATTATTCAACTAATACCCATCATCTAAACTCACTCAAAACAAAACCCACCATGCCACCACCCGCCACCACAATCTACCACCTACAGATAATTATTGGTCCAGGGATCGCAGTTTAAGGGCTTGTAACGTAGTCTATCTTTATTTTTCTTTGTATTGTTTTCTCTTGTCTTACAAGTTCTCTTTTATATAAACCCATATTAAAAACTGGTTTAAAGTAAATTTACTTCAGTTAGTTACCAACGTCATCACCTATATTGCAGCTGTCATCACCATTGCAGTCAGGTTGTTCACCAATATCATCATCATCACTCCCCACCACTTGCCATCACTATCACCCACCATTGACGCCACCCACATCCATCAACACCTACAACCATCCAAACCCATAGACACAGCCACCCAGCACCCACATCACCACTAACCATCACCTCTCAACATCACCATAATCACTGCGGTACGGTTGTCACTTGGTTATAGCGGTCGGCCTATACCGCAGAGAGCCTGGGAAAGTGTTGGTTCGTTCTGCTGTAGGCATAAGCACCTTCGTGAACAATTGCTCTATATATCTGTAATTGCGTCATCTTTTTGCCTTCTAAACCAATTCCAAGAAAAACAGCATCAAATATTTACTGTTGTGTTGTATTGTATACTACCCACCATCGCCATCAACCCGCCCACCGCCGTCACCCACCATCAAAGCCACCTACACCCATCAGCACCCACCACCACAACTCAACATCAGGTATGCTAGGTATCCTCGTCTCTATCGTTTAAACCACCATCTAAATGTGGTCATTTTTTTGAAGAATTAGATGTTTGAATGCTCTGTCTAGCCCTTTGCTCAATTTCTTAAATTATTCATTCATCTCGCAGTTTATTCCCATTTCGCTCTTAAGTAGCAAAATCATTAATTATGACACTTTCAACGTGTCGCTGAGTAGAGCGTCCGCGTCTTTCAACCCTACGCGCATCATTTAAAATCAAGATGTGTTGTTAAATCTCGCACTGGGATACGATATCTGTACAAGAAACAGATTGTTTCAGCTGGATCTGCATCAGAGATTTAATAGCAACTGTTATTGCGTTTCAGGATTTGTACGTCGGTTGAGAAAAATGAGCAGTAAGCAGACTTAGCGGGACAAAAGGGAAGACAAAGCAGAGAGAAGGAAAGAAGAACCAAGGGATTCCATAAACGACGTCACGCAATTTTGTACGATTTTTTATTCCCTCCCCCTTTGTCACACATCGTCACAAATGCCAAGACACCCTCAAATATGACATCACAAAGCTCTGACCGCCCTGAAAAAACTAGATGTCCAGAATGTTATATGTGCAGATCTCTTAGAATAATAAATAAAGTAATTAGAACGTAAAAATACATAAAATTATAGTGTAAAACGAAGAAAAAAATGAAGAAAATAGTATTCTTACACTCATTATGCATTCCACGAGATGAAAAGCTCTGGTAGAATCATCGCATTTAAAAGGTTTAATAACAATATTATTACTTTAAATAATCCAAACTTCTCCCACGCATGAGCAAAATGCTCTTTCGTGGAATAAATAGAGAGAGGCTTGGATCTCATCATCCTGTTCAATAGATATTCCATTCAGATTCAGCCCTTCTTCATTTAAATTTGGGTTACAGTTACTGCTAATTAAGTGGAACTTGTTTAATTGAGTCACAGTTTTTAATAAAATTACGCATTTTGATGTTTGATGTGATAATTTGACGTCACATTTCGTCGACCCCTCCCCCTCGTCACACTTCGTCACAAATGGGTGACCACCTCCCCTAGGCGCTTGAGGTCATTTATGGACGGTCCTAAAGCAGAGAGAAGAAAAGGTATAGCACTCTGGATCGTGGGATATAATTACACTCTTTTCCCTCGGTCAAATGCGTGACTCGATTACGAATTAAGGCGTCAAGCAGCCACTGATATTGTGTAGGACGTCTCTGATAAACCCGTATAAGAGGTTCCGTCTGAAGGTCCTATATAAATATCCAGAAATAGATACTAGAGGTCATTGATTGACTGATGGTAGCCTACGTTGAAACCTCAATTGCGCTCAATCGAGCGAAAAATAAATCCCAGATGAAATATTGCTGGTGGTGGTTTATTTCGTGTCAGTTGCAACAAATGTATGCAATTACAGGTGCACGAGAACCACTTATATAGCGCAATCTAAGTAACTTAAATGGGGTTATGTGATCTTAGGATGGTATGCTAACTGGGGAGACCTATTGAGCGAGTGCCTGGATGTTCGCTGCACGAGATCGTCACTTCAACCAGAGGGTTCTTATACTAGGATTCTGCTTAAAAACCCGGTCAGGGCCTTCGTCGCTTCTTCAGTTAACCTGTCATCCTTTGACGAACGGCAGCAGCGGCGCTGGTTACCCGCGAGGCCGCACAAATTAATCGCCCAATTCTCGCACAAACAGACGCTCGATTGTTTGCACAAAGCCGTCAACGTCAGTTCGGTGCAATCATGGCCACATACCGACCGACCGATCGACCGAATGACCGACCGAGCGCCGTTCTAGGGCCTCCGTCGGATAGCAAAGGTGAGGGGAAGGGAAGAGGTGGTGCCTGCACCACGTCGTCAGGCAGCTATGTCCTTGATGCGTTCGGACGTTGGCACACGATGAGAGGAGGCAACCAATGTCAACGAGAGAAAGAGAAAGGAGGCCAATAGATGATGACCATGTGAGGAAAAGGATTCGGAAAATAATCTCCGTATCGTCTAATTCCCACTGCAGGCTTTAACTCAGTTCATTCGTTTGGGCTTTAGCGCTAAAGCTATGAAATAGGGTGATGGGGAGGGGAGGGGGAAGTGTGGCGTGGGTCATGTTGGACGATAGCCAAACCAAAGTAGGTCTTCATCCAGTCGAATGCGTCTGTCAATGGCTCGTTCATACGATCATTACCGACTGATCGACTGATCAGTCGACTGATTGGCGTCAAATTGAAGGACAAAACTTAACACAGCCAACTGGAACTGGATTTGAACTGAGACCTACTTATTGAGAAGAAAAACAACAGGGTGTAGACAATAAATCTATTTAAAGCATTTCTCGTTGGATGGTAACTTACGAAAACTAGAAAGTTTGACTTCAATAAACTATAGGTTGCACTAGAACCCTCTCAAGATGCGGTGAATAAGGGAATTTCAACGATTCTGCTGAAGACAAGACAATCGATCGTGCTACTTGTGAAGACATGGATTAAGTGACGACTCCGTAATAACGACCTGGGAGATGAGGGGCTGAGCTTACCATTTGAGGCGATCGATCGATCGCTCTCCTTGGTCGCTCGCCTAGCCGAAAGCGTCGCACCGTCGCTCAATTAGTTAGACTTTAGACTCAAAGACGAACAATTATTTTATTTACAACTCATTTACGTTACTTTTTAATTTACTTCCCGGCGGCGGCAGCGATGAATGCATTTCGTGGCTCAATGACTGCAGCTGACTGATTAGTGATTATTCCAATTTCGTGTAATGTGATAAGGGGCGACGATCCCGGGAGTCGAGGGGTACAAGTCCCCCCTTTTACAGAGAGGGGACACGTTATACGTGTGTCCCCCACATTTCCTACCCCTCTCATTCGGTGCCCCTATCTGTCAAACAAGATCGCCGCCTCTGAATATGATTGTTCATAATAACAACATCGACACCTCACACCAAATGACGTCATTCGAAACGTCACTAGACTAGGACTACGTGTTAGCAATAATGGCAGCGTGTACAGCGGAGCAAGTATTTGTCATATAAATTAGGCGGCTCTTTCAATATCGATGTACTGCAGAAAATACGCTACACAAATTGCGCTGCCTGCTTAGGTAGACATAACCCGTTGGTTAAGAGTTTCAATCAAGTTAATAAGATCATCAATCAGCCGCAGAATAACCACCTGCAAGACAATACTACTGGTATAAAGTTGGCGGGAGCTACATCTATAGGCTAGTGGTGAATTAATCAGACAATTCCCTTGCGCTCGCTACATTTTCAAACAGGAATTTCTACCCCTTCAAGTTGAAACACGCAGAGATGAAATCTAACTTTATCGACTGCGTATCTGCGAAATCGAGTGCTATTAGTTTTTATTGCGAGCAGTCTATATTCCAATGAAACGGTCTCTGGTCGATACAGCAGCAGCAGCAGCAGCAGCAGCAGCAGCAGCAGCAGCAGCAGCAGCAGCAGCTGCTGTCGACGGTCTGCTGTTTAGTAGTTATGGACGTCATTTTTGAGCAGGAAAAAGAACGATACAAGCCAGAGATGCACATCTGCGTCTATGGCAGAGATAAAAAGACGGTCGTTCTTGGTATTCGATTACTTCTAGGAAGATCTTATGACCTTTATCTGTCATTTGCAACTGACGATATATTACGTGGTGGTCACTGCTGATGGTCCGCTGGTTCCTTTTATACCTCTTTGAGGCGCCGTTCACTCTCTGCTGCATTGGCTGATAAAACTGTGCCGTCAACCACCCTCCGTAATCCGGGCAAAGGACGAATGAGTAGCAACGGCGAATAAATATAATTGTCCACTTCTTCAATAAGGTAGCCATACTGAAAAGGGTCAATGAAGTACACAGGAACTCCAAAGACCACAATTATTATCTTTGCGCCTTCATGAGATTCTTTTAAGGCGCTATATACATGAATAGAAATCCTGCTGGTGATGATGATGACGATAATAATGATGCTTACATTGCTGACTACGATGACGACGACGATAATAAAGGTGCTAACAGTCATGGCGATTTGCCCTTTACTCCACATAACCGCTTCGCAGTCATAAAACTAATAGTTTTACAAAAGAAGCTTGATGAAGTTAAAAGCTTGTGCCTTCGTTTGGCATATACAATGGTATAATGGGGTCAACAACCGTGTTTGACCAAATCTGGCATCCCTAAAGAGAAGATGTTATCAACACCGTCTGGCTATGTAGCTTTTGAAGTACAAGAACGTAACCTAACGTAATATAGACTGAAAAGATGAATTGAATTTGCACGAAATCACCACAATAAGTGGCTTGATAAATTGCGAATAAACAAACAAAGAAAACAGCAAAAATTGGAAAGCAGAAGCAGAATTAACGAAACAATAGTCAACTTGGACAGCTGCTGAAATGGAATTATTTATTAGCAGTAACTCTGTCTCCATTTCCGTCAAGTCTCATTTCCTCTCCTGTTTTTATCGTTCTAGTAAATTGCGTTGAAAAGGTTTCATGTGGACAGCTATCTACACGCCCACTTATATTGCCACTCTGAGAAGAGCGGCCAAGATGTTTGAGGAACATGACAACAGAGTTAGAAATGATTTATTAAGTAGAGCATGATGTTGAATATAGACATCGCATTTAGTCAAGATCATCATGCTATTTGAACGTTAAACCTTGCAGATTCTATGATTAATTTGCTTCTTTTAAGCTCAGAT
The DNA here is from genome assembly GCA_959347315.1 of Bimastos eiseni. Classification (NCBI taxonomy): domain Eukaryota; kingdom Metazoa; phylum Annelida; class Clitellata; order Crassiclitellata; family Lumbricidae; genus Bimastos; species Bimastos eiseni. The sequence continues at coordinate 27,359,935 of OY365806.1, read as the reverse complement.
GATCTTCAGACATACATTCGGTGGGCGTCGATGAATTTTGGGAACGAGATTGCAAGTAGGCGTAATGTACTGTTAAGCCTGGAGCCGGTGGCTAAAAACTCCCTCACAGTACAAAAAACGGTTCATGATATCTTTATTACCTTTTCTAACACCTGATAGCTCCTTTCACCATAGCAATGTTGGGTATGAGTAAACTCAGATGAGTTTAAACTCACGAATTAACTTACTTGTCGTGATTTATGAGTTTAAGTTAACTCACCTCAAAGAGTGTGATTTGCGAGTTTGATTTGATTCAATTTCTGTGAGTTTCAGTTATAACTGTCAACTTTAATATCAATTCACTAATCGGCACATGGCACATATTAGTCTATGTTGAAACAAACTAATGCCAGTCATGTTTGAAATGTTAAACATGTGGACTTCGGTGTTTACTTTGACTCTGTAATAATAACCTGATTTATCCAGTAATAATATAACAGTAATATTAAATTAGTAATAATAAACTGATTATACCATTTCGTGGTAATTGTGCACTTAAACAACGTTCGATTAGAACGTGCTTGTACGAGACATGTGTGAGATGATGATTTAAGTCACTTAACAACTGAGTTTGAATTAACTCATTTCAAAGACGATGATTTCAGTTTGAGTTTTAACTCATTTTGAGGTGCATGAGTTTTGATTTAACTCATTTCTTGTATGAGTTTACCCAACATTGCACCATAGAATACGCGCAACGACATTAATAGCGGGTTGGAAAAAAAGAGAAGACTGGTCGCCTGCTCTCATATGTTCTCGTATGCCGAGGCTATGAAGCTGATATCATGAACTTCTGTTGTCAGTGGTAGCTTAAGAGATTGGCTAAAGGGCAGCTTACCACTCTAAGACAAGATTCACTGCATCGTAAGACTTTTTGTCCTGAGCAGTTTCTGATCAATAAGAAATGAAAATACCCCTCTGTTCGTTTTGTATTGTCATCCCTAAATCAGTATGGGGGCGGGTACGAGGGGGCATCTTTTTACCACGAGGTTGTGATACCACGTAGTATTTCTCATTGTAGACCAGAAAATTGATCCTCCTCATAATACTGTTATTTTACTGAGATGTAGGAAACAGAGAGACAATAGGAAAGTCAGGAAGAGAAGTTGGAAGAGGATGAAGCGTATACATGACGGTGGATGATAATATGTGGTTGCGTGCCATGGGAGTGCCATCCGACGACGACTCAATTCTCGATGTTTCTCTTTTCTGCAGAGCTGACATTTCAACTTATCGACTGGTGACGGACGAGGTCAAGGAATGTATACTTAGGAGAGTCGATACACTCCACCGGAGAAGGACTAAAAGAAGAAGAAGGAGGTAGATGTGGAGGAGGAGGATAAGGAGGAGGTGAAGGGAAAGGACGAGGATGGAAAAGATGAGGAGGAGGAGGAGGGAGAGAGGGAGAGTCGATAACATGCAGTGCCCGTGTGATGCATTGCTTCGTCTCGTGTGTCGTGTTTATGGTTCGGCGCCAGACTGGTCGGCGTGGAATGGCCATCAGACAGACCCATCCACCCATCAAACTCTCTGCGCCTTCTTCCTATCTCATCCCGACGCGTTATGTAACTGCGCCTAATGTAGCGACGTCTCTTGGGAAACGAGGACAGAAAGTGTCGACCTATCGAACGAACGACGAAGCAACGCGTCTAATTCAAATGCATACCGTCCAACACCAACAACACCAACAACAACAATGGCAACAATAGCAACAATAGCACCACCAGCAAAACCAGCAACAAGAGCAGCTGTTGGTGTTGCCCGCGGAATTGGACCAGACGCCATCGACAGAAAACACAGCAGTCAGTCTGATTAGTTTATGATAACAATTAAACGAATGACGATGATTGCCAATCTAGCACACAAGCCACGACTACTGCGATTATACGTGATCGACGTCGGAAGAATTATCTACCCAAGACATCGACCCTTTTAAATGCAGCGATTTAATCCTTCAAAGACGACCCTGCACTATAAAACATGATGGGTAAACCTAAGCAGGTCGTCTTTGAGGGACCAAATTACCGAATGATCCGCAACAATGCTAAAAGCATTATTGTGCTTAACTAAAATTGGCTGTAGTCGGTACGAATCAAAGAACTTTAACGGCGACATGAGCAACCGTGACGTAGCTGCGTATGGTTAGAGGTGTTGGCCTTTAACACTGACTCCCTGACAGGCAATCAGAGAAGGAAAGGCAAGAGATGGAGTGCCTTCAGCTGTGCGCTGAGGTGATATTTGACGCATGAGCTGCAAATAGCATCTGGCAAAAGGAAACGAACTATGTCCGTCTATTTCCGTTTTTAAGTCGAGTCGTGTTGAACCGCCCCCGCAGTAGAGTTATCTTCGACAGACTTCGTGAAGCGCCTTTTGTTTGTCGTCATCGCGGTCGGATTTCGAGTGAGAAAGGGAGATGGTGGCAGACACCGGTGTCCATCGATCATACATCTTACCATTGGCGCTTTAACTAATCTCGGCGTCGGCGGCGGCGTTCGCCTGGTTATTTTCGGCAGATAATGTCCGGCGTTGCCACACGTTCAGTCGACGGCTAATCGCCAGAATGCGTAGAATGCAGCCACTTCCGGTCCTCTGTATAGAAACGCTAAGTGGACAAATAATCCGTCAATTTCAATCCTTACATGTGAAGAACTTCGAAGAACGACGGTGAGACATAGACGACGGTGCACGTGTTCACGCCTACTCTGCTGCTTCAAGTGGTTTGTCATGCATGCACGGATTGTAACGGGGGTTAGGTGGAGTCGTTACTAGAAGCCAACGAAGCACAGAATTTGATTTTCCGTTCAGCATTAATGGGGTAGCTTAAAATTTTCGGCTGCACGTTCATAAGCAGATCCAGAAGATGTAATTGGATACCCGTGTTTAGTTGAACGATCTCTCCACTCAAAGAGTGCGCATTTAAGGCGTCCGCAATGAACGGGCATGTGTTTGTATAAAGATAATTAAGTGCCCATGCTTAACCAGATGCTATCTTGTTAAGTAGGCCTATAGACTAAACTGCTAGGGATCGATATTAGCGACAAGTTGATCTGCAAGTGAATGATACTCGAGTCTGCTTTTGCAGTCCCTTGCACACACGTGCAACCTGACCATTAGTTATCCGCCAACTCAACGTTAGACAGCGTTTTAGTGTCCTTTTAGTGCATAATGCGTTGAGAAAAAGATCAATAAGAACAGTCTAATGAAGCTTACTAATCGTAGAATGCACAGCGTGTGAAGACCACCTTCGAGAAGAGACTTTTGCTAATTCCGAAAGACATTTTGGATGGCAAAACTATTTCCCCCTCAAATGATTTTTACAAACCATTTTATCTTGTGGTTGATGCGTCGCAATTTTGCTACCTCCCTCCGCCCATATCGAACCTCCAGTAGACCTGCAACTGTTGGTTTCCCGTTATTGAACAGTCATGGCTTAGTTTTGATCCTTTTCTTTAATTGGTATATGTTTTCTCTGTATGTTCGCTCAAAACTTTTAAATGGCATTATCTCTTCTTCTTTCGCTCTTCTCAAAACTTGCTTCTTCTCGGGGGTTTTGCGCACTGGGAGCGTTTCTGAACGGTTCATCGTACTGGAGTTGCTTTACAAATGCTCAAACACAATATTATAAAACGTTGTCTGACCTTACGATGGCTTCGCGATTAGATTCGTCCATCAGTGTGATGTTGTTCTGATAAATTCACTCGGTTGGTGTATAATATATTGCTTTTCTCCGAAAGGTTGGTGGAACCGAGAAGTCCACAAAACGCATTTTATCCACTAGAACATCAAAAAGTGGAAGAAGCATATAGTTAAATCGGAGCAATTTTATGGAGATCTGGAAACGACAATGCATAGGCATATAAACAAGATTGACTGTTTTGCCGCAACCGATGAGGCAATATGACAAATGAAAAATACGAAGATAGAAATGATCTATGTTAGAACGAGACAGGTATTAAACGAAAAGAGTCCCTTACTTGTTATTATACCCATAAAAAGACGTTTAGCCTTCTGTCATTGTCAAACGACTGCAATCGTATTTTGAAAACTGTCCAGCGCCAAACGCTACTTGAACTTGACATGATTCAAATGAAACGTTAGTTTCAAGTAGATCTAATGATGTACACGTGACGTCAAGAAAATATGGCAAATCGTTGTGGCCCACGTGACGCCTGAATGAATTGTCTGCAGTGACTGGCTTGACCCGAATCATTGCTCCGCGAATGCAACCAATTACTCGCAGGTGACTTTACAGTGATTTGAAAAATGAAAGTAACTTCGAGACATATAAAATTGTTATCAGATAAGTCACATATTCAAATACCATATTCACTCGTTTGGAGGTTAGAGCGCAGGAGCGTCATCGAAAGCTGCTTCGATTCTTGATACAGCGGATGGAAACATGAGGAAAACCCAGGCGTGACAGTTCCGCATCGAGGCCCAGTGACTCAACAGAACCGTAAAACGAACATATCAAGCGTTACAGGAATGAATGCACATGCATATAGTGACAAGTGGTTCAATGTAAGTAAGACTACTAAGGACGTTGTGTAAGCGTACTGTGTATACATCTGATAGGTCAGCTTACATGCAAATACGAAATATATACTGTAGGCAAATGATGGTAATAGAGATCGTAGAGTGACTTCAGCCAGTTTTCCATCGCAGATACGCGCACTACACGCAACGTGTGTTTGAAAATCTGATAATTATGCACTTCAGATCTGAGATATTCAAAACGAGTGCAAAAAAGAAATCAGTCTGTCATTGTACATCTGTCTTAAGCCAAAACTGACCACATGTTCTGACGCACTTCCACGATGGAAACAAGATATGCAACGATTGTACCTACCAGACACCAGAAGAAGTAAGGGTTAGACAGAAATGTAACTGGTAAAGATGTAACAATTCGATAGAAGAGATGATGTCATGTTCATAGTTTGAACATATAAGTCGCTTAATAGGCCTAGCACACGTACGTATACGTACCTATATGCATAATGCGCAAATGCACACACACATATGCATGCAAGCATGCATGCATATATGCCTGCATGCATGCATGTATCAATCAATCAATCAAAAAGATTTGATATATCGTCCCTTCAAGATATCTACTCAGAGACGCTACCGTGCCTAACCGCGGCTGAAATGGACAGTTTTCAGCGAGGTGTTAAATGTAGATGAGGAGTTACTAGGTATGAGACGAAGTTCTATGGGGAGTCCATTCCAGACGGTAGGTCCCATGATCGAAAGAACCCGATGCTGCATTATGGAAGTGCGTGCAAAAGGGACTATCAGGTCACCATGAACTGCAGAGTATAGTCGGATAGATGACCTGCTCTAAGAATGCCAACATACATACATACATACATGCATACATACATACATACATACATACATACATACGCACATACATACATGCATACGCACATACGTACATACATACGCACATACATACATACATGCATACATACATACATACATACATACATACATACATACATACATACATACATACATACGCACATACATACATGCATACGCACATACGTACATACATACGCACATACATACATACATGCATACATACATACATACATACGCACATACATACATGCATACGCACATACGTACATACATACGCACATACATACATGCATACGCACATACGTACATACATACGCACATACATACATACATGCATACATACATACATACATACATACGCACATACATACATGCATACGCACATACGTACATACATACGCACATACATACATACATGCATACATACATACATATATATGTATATGTATGCATACATATGCATGCATATATACGATGCCATACATACATGCATGTATGCATGGATACATCCATGTATACATGCAGGTGTGTATGCATGCAAATACATATACACACGTACAGACATCCATGCATCCATATATGCATATATGCGCTCACACATATATACCTACATACACGCACACATACATACATGTGCATACATTCTTAAGTACTAAAATATTGTTATACCGTTGTTTAAGGTAATGTTCCTATCGCGATTTGATAGTTATAATCCGCTGGACGTATAAGCTGCCGAGTGAGAGTTGATTGGCTGGAGCCTAAGCATAGCTTTCGATTGACCAGATGAGCTGAGATCAGCTGCTATAAAAGACTGATGAGTCGTTCGTTCCGCTCACAAGCAGAACAGGCGGAAAGGAAGGATGGAATTGTTCCGCATTCTCGTTACGTCCGTCGTTTTCCTCGAGACTTCTTCGACTCTCACCAGTTCCACTCGAGGAGTCCTAGCGCAGCAGCAACGCCCTCTGTCGTTTGGCGAAGATGGAAATGCAACGCCTGGCTTATTCATGGTGGGAGACCAGCACCACCGACAGCAGCAGCAGCTGGGGTCACAGAGGCCACAGGGTCCACAGAGAACGGCGATTGCTTTCGAACAGCAGAGAAATCGAACGAAACAGCGGCATGCAATCAACATCAAGACCTACATCATCAGCTACCTGAACATTACCGAATCACAGCTGCCCCCGTCTCCTTCGTCCTTCAGCGAAGGACAGAGACCGGAAGTGGGGCACAAGAAAGAAGTCACTCGCGGGAAGGTCCTCCGCAGAGAAAACAAACACAAGATCATCTCGTACGGCGAAAAAGGTTGGTCATTCCCTATCGCTTAAGAAGTTGCTTGGTGCCCATATGTTATCCGGATTGTTTGGTTGTCTGTTCGACAAGTTGCAAATAGAAACATTTATCAATGGCGCAATACAGAGGCGTCAATCGCCCCTGAGTGGTGGATTCAAACCCTCCGGTCCCGAGTGTCAGGAAGGCAAGATATTCCACCTATGATTAAAAATTATTCCATGCCTGAAATTGGAGGCATTTGCCTTCGGACCCCTTTCCCTATCTGGATCCCCTATCGGGACTTTTCTAGCCAAATATATGTTTATCCGTTCAGTCTTGGGCTCTTTGTTCCTTGAATAGTTGGTTATTAGCGTTAATGTGTCAATAAGTTATCTCCGTGTTGCGAACATAACTGAGGTCTGTGAAACAGCGCGAAGGAATAGAACATTCCAGTCACACACAAGCACTACAACAAGTTACAAAATACGTTATATAAAAGCCTTTATGCATACATACTCACCAGGACATACATAGGTCCAATTGCTGTTATCTCTAGCATCTAGCCAAAATTAAGCTTTACAAATGTAGCTGTGTAGTATAACAAATTAATAGGCCTATATTGCACAAAATTATGATTTGAAATAAGAAAACATTAAGGAGTTGCCCCGAGCTATGAACTTTCGACATATCGTATGTAATTGGCTGGATTGAATTTGGCACCGCTCGTAACCACTATTTATTAATAATTGTTGTCAGTAGACTTAGAATTTAGAAATGCACACATTATGTAAAGCATAGTAATTACTAAAACAATGTTTAGTCTATCAATAGACAGATATAATTGTAATCGTAGAACTATTTACCTGCTCATTCTCTTGATTAATAATCATAGGCTGAATCTGAAAAGTCTGGTCTCCCGTAAAATTATAAAAAGAAGTACCATTCAGCTTCAATTTAATTCCATTTACAAAATTTTATTTCCCCAGACGTTGTGATTTCACAGTGCGTTTATTATATCTCGTTATATAATAGCAGTATGGTTAAACCTTTGACTGTCGAGTTGTGCCTCATTTTTCTTTCGCAGTCAACCATAAATAACATTGACCTAACATACTTATTTGACCTCCCTCATTGTCTGTGAAATCCGTACTCTAACAGAGAATGAGGCCTACGATATTTTGATCCTTTACGCTGCTTAAATTTCGAATCGTCTGAAAAACTGACACAGTAAACCAATAAGCAAGTATATTATTGGCTAGTTGAAGCTTGCTGGCACAGCGCAAAAGAACTGAAACCGTAGAAGTAAGTGTTCCGATGGGAACAGACGAACTAATGCCAGAGGGCTGCAGACGTAAAGATAGAGGAACTGACCCTCTGCAGCGGTTGTCAGTCCCTGGGAATGAGATCCGCGATGATAACATTCTGGTCAGTAAAACCACTTCTTTGGCATCATAAGTATTTTTTTGTTCCTTGAACTACATCTGACCCTAGATGTCTAAGCAGTAACAGGTTTACTAGAATAATACTAAATGATGTTAACGGTGAAAATTTTCGATTATAACGATGTTGGTCGCACTAACAGTATTGTTAAGTATCGCTCGTCTCGATCAATCACTAAGTAAAATTCTCTTCATTCAAATCATCGCCTATTATTTCTTCGTTCACTTGATCAATCAACCAATCAATCCATGGGATGATTGGATTAAAGATAGATTCCTTCTTCGACGAGTGATTCATTGATTCGTTCGTCTATTCGCTCCATCGATCTTTTGTTCGTTCATCGCTGAATATTCATTGTTCTGCGGTGTCTTACTTGACCCACAGTCATCCAGTCATCTAGTCGTCCTCACAATTTAGTTTTCAAGCTGCGGCCGCAATTGTTCCATAGAGAGCACTATCGTCGAAATCAGGGCAATTCATGACAGTTATTTCTCGACAGGAGTATATCAATAGAAAGGTCGCAGATCAATGGAAAGGACGAAGACGGATCTACGCTCCAATACTGTTTAAAAGCAGATGAAAGGGTACACAGGCATACAGAGCACGCAGACGACGCATACAGACAGGCAGACGAGTGGTGGCAGGACGCAATGTCACCTATAATTCAATCCATTCAGTCACTGAATGCACTCGTTTCATCGGTCAACTGGAAAGACGAAAGGAACAAGGGCGAAAGAGGAATAGTGGGATGGAGAGAGGTCAAAGGACGGAAGGGTTGGACAAGGCAAGCACGGAAGGAAGTACGACGAGGTGGAACGGCATTCACCAACAAAGAAAGAGTGTGATAGCGAGGAGAGAAAAAGAAAGAACTAGC